>JAREIK010003470.1:33341-105268 GCA_029783825.1 Sapria himalayana
ATAGATAGGCAAATATATAGATTGATAGATAGATTGATTGATAGACATATAAATAGAGACATATATTGACATATAGATATGAAAATTGATAAAGAGATAGATAGACAAATAGATATATGGCTAGATAGATAAATAGACAGATAGATAAATAGATAGATAGACAGACAGACAGATAGATATTGAAAAATATAGACATATATATAGATAGATGGATAATTAAATAGATAGATAAATAGATAGACAAGAAAATAGGTAGATAGCTATATAGATAGATAGATAGACAGATAGACAGATAGAAAGATATATAGATAGATAGAAATACTAACAGCTAGATAAACATATAGAAAAATAGATAAACATATAGATAGATAGATAGAAAAAAAGAAAGAAAGAAAGATAGATAGATAAAAAATTAGATCGATTGATTGATAGAAATAAATAGAGATAGATCGATAAATAGATACACAGATTGATATATAGATAGATAGATAGATAGATATATAGATATATAGACTAATAGATAGATTGATAGATAGACAGATAGATAGATAGATAAATAGTAAAACAGATAGAAAGATACATAGATACATAGATATACAAATAGAAAGATAGATAGATAAATTGACAGATAGATAGACATATAGATAGGCTGATAGATATACAAATAGTTAAATATAAATATATATAGATAGATAGATAGAAAGATTGATAGATATATAGTTAGATAGACAAATAGATATATAGAAATAAATATAGATAGATATAAGATAGTTAGATATATTGATAGATTATAGATATATAGATAGATAGATAGATAGATAGATATATAAAAAGATAGATAAAAAGATAGATAAACATATAGATAGGCAAATAGATTGGAATATAAAGACAAATATATAGATATATATATATATAGATGGACACATAGATTGTCCTATAGTTAGATAGAAATGTTAACAGATAGATAGACAGATAGATACATAGTTTGATAGACAGATAGATAGATAGATAGACAAATTAATAGAAAGACAAATATATAGACATATAGATAGAAAAATTGATACCTAGATAAAAAGGCAAAAACATACATACATACATACATATATATATATATTGATAGATATATTAATACACAGATAGATTGATAGATAAATAGAAAGAATGATAGAAATATATATAGATATATTAAAAGATAGATTGATATATAGATTAATAGACTGGTTGATAAATAGATTGATTGATTGCTAGAGAGATAGATAGATAGATAGATAGTTAGAAAATATATAGATATAGATAGACAGATAGATAGACATTTAGATTTATAAATAGATCAATAGATAGCTAGGTAGTAATATAGTTCGATTGATAGATAGATAGATTGATTTATAGATAGATATATAGTTAGATAAATAAATAGATAAATAGATAGATAAATATATATATATATAAACACAAATAGTTAGATGGATAGACATATAGATAGACAGAAAGAGTGACATATAGATATACAGACTAACAAATAAATAGACAGACAGATATATAGACACAAAGAATGATATATAGATTGATAGATTGTTAGATTGATTGGTTGATAGAAAGAAAGATTGATAGATATATTGACAGTTGGATAAACAGATTGATAGATTTAGAAAAATTGAAAGATATATAGATAGATAGATTCATATAAAGATAGTTAGATAAATAGATAAATAGATAGATAGATAGATAAATAGATAGATAGATAGACAAATAAAAAGACACATAGAAAGATAGATAGTTACACAAATATATAGACACATTGATAGTAAGTTTGAAAGAAATATTGATAGAAAAATTAAAAAAAATATTTAAATGTAGGTTAATAAACAAATTTATAGATAGATAGATTGATTAATTGATAGAAAGATAGAAAGATAGATAGAAAGAAAGATAGATATACAAATACATAGTTAGATAGATAGATAGATATATAGATAGATAAATAAATAGATAGATAGATAGATAGAAATATAGATAGACAGATTGATAGACAAATATATACATAGATAGATAGACATATAGATTGATGACAAATAGACAGACAATAAGATTGATAGATAGATATACAAACAGAAAAATTGATAGACAACTACATAGATAGATAGCTAGATTGATAGACAGACAGACATAGTTTTATAGATAGATAGATTGATTGATAGATAGATTGATATACTTATTTATAGAAATATTGTTAGTCAATTTGATATACTCATAGATAGATAGATTGAAAGAAAGAAAGAAAGATAGATAGATAAATCGATAATTAATCAAATAGATATAAAGATAGATATACAAATTTATTTATTGAAAGTTAGATAGAAGATAGATAGACAGATAAAAGATAGGTAGATTGACATATAGATAGACAGATAGAAAGAAAAATAGATAGATAATAATATGGATAGAATGATCGATATATATAAAGAAAGAAAGATAGTTAGATATATTATTATACAGCTAGAAAGATAGATAGATAGACAAATAGATAGATTGACAGATAGATAGAGAGATATATAGATAGATAGACAGATAGATATAAAAATAAATAGATAGATAGAGATACTGATAAATATACAGATAGATAGATATAAAAAGACAAATAAATTGACAAATATATATATATTTATAGATGGATCAATATATAGATACACAATTAGATAGACAAAAATAATAAATAGATAGACAAATAGATAGATAGATAGGTATATAGATAGATAGATATACATATTGATAGATAGATAGATAGATAGTCACATAGGTTAACAAATAGATAGTCAAATAGATATATAGATAGATAGACAGGCAGACACATTGAAAGATAGATATACAAATTGATAGTTATGCAGATAGATAGATAAATAGATAGATAGATAAATAGATAGATAGACAAATAAATATATGAAGATAGAAAGACAAATACATAAAGTTATAAATGGATAGATTGATAGATAAATTCATATATAGATAGATAGATTGAAATATAGATAGAAAGATTGATAGATAGATTAACAGACATAATGATAAATAAATTGATAGACATATAGTTTGTTTTATTAATAACAGACAGACAGATAGATAGATAAATTGATTTATAGATCGATAGATTGATAGATTATCAAATAGATAAATAGTTGGATAGATAGATTGAAGATAAACAAATAATAGACATATATATAGACATATAGATATAATAATAGATAGACACATACATTGATAGATAGATAGCAAGTAGATAGACTGATAGATAGACTGATCGATAGACAGACAGATATATATATATATATATATATATATATATATTGATAAATAGATAGATATATAGATAGATAAATAAATAGAAAGATAGATAGATCTATAAAAATATAGATAGATAACTAGATAGAAAGAGAGATAGATAGAAAAGTAGATAAATATATAGACAAATAGACAGATAGATAATTAGTTAGACAGATACATAGATAGATATTTAGAATGATAAAAAGATAGATATATATATATATAGACAAATAGATAGATAGATAGTTAACGAGATTTATAGAAATTTTATTAGACAAATTGATAGGTAGATTGATTAATTGATTGATTGATAGATAAAAAGATAGACAGATAGATAAATAGATAGACAGATAGATAGATAAATATATAGATAAATATATAGATTGACAGATAGAAATACAATTAGATAAATGGATATATAGATAAATAAATAGATAGACAGATAGCTAGACAAATAGATACATAGATAAAAAGACAAATACATACATATATAAATAGACTTATTGATTAAAATTTATACTCAAATAGATAGATAGATATTTAGAATTATTGATAGAAATATTGATAGACCGGTTAAAATACAGATTCATATACAAATTAATAGACATATATATTTATAGAAAGATATATAGATCGATTGAAATGAAGAATGAAATAATGATTGATATTTAAATATAATGATAGAAAGATAGATAGACAGATTGGTTTATTGATTTATTGATTGACAGATTGGTTTATTGATTTATTGATTGACAGATAGATACATTGAGATCTAGATAGATAAATAGATATACATATATATAGGTAGATAAATTGATTATTTAATATATAGATAGATACATTGATAGATAGACATATAGATAGATATATATAGATATATTAATAGATAAACAAATAGATAGATAGAAATATAGATAGAGAGATTGATTGATTGATTGAAAAATATACATATTAATAGACATATACAAACACCAAAAAATACATATACCAATAGACAAATAAATAGATAGACAGAAAGACAACCAGAAATTAAGAAAGAAAGATTTATAGATAGATAGATTGATTGTTTAATAAAAAGAAAGATTAATAGATTGATAGATAGATACATAGACAGATGTATAAAAAGATTGATATAGTTAGAATGAAAGATAGATTAATAAAAAAATTGACAGATATATAGATAGACAAATTGATATAAAGATAGATAGATAGATAAATAATTAGATACATAGATAGAGAAATAGATAGATAAATAGTTAGAGAGATAGATAGATAAATATATAATATATAGACAAATAGACGGATAGATATATATATATATATATACACATTTAAAGACAGAAAGATAGTCATATTGTTTGATAGATAGATAGAAATATTGCTAAATAGATTAAAAAACATATTGATATACAGATTGATAGGCTAATTGAATGATTGATTGATGAATAAAGAAAGAAATAAATATAGATAGATAGATAAATAGATATAAATATAGATAGAGAGATAGATAGATAGATAGCTAGATAGAGAGATAGATTTATAGATAGATATATTGATTGATTGGTAGATATATACATAGACATATAGAAAATAAATATATAGAAAGAAAGACAGATAGATTGATTGATTGATTGATAGATAGATACATAGATAGATAGACATATAGATCTAGAGATGTATACAAAGATATATAGATAAATAAATAGATAAATAAATTCACAGAAAGATAGACTAATAAGAAGATTGACTGATAGATATACAGAGAGACAAATAGAAGGCATATAGATTTACTAAAAAAAGAAAGAAAGTTAAATAGAGAGATAGATATATTGACAGAAAGATTGATTTATTGATAGTAAGAATGATAGATAGATAAATAGATAGATATACAAATGGATAGACAGTTTAATCGATAAATTGATAGTCAGATAGATTGATAGATTGAAAGACAATTTTATAGACTTATAGATAGATAGATTGAAAGAAAGAAAGAATGCTAAATTGATAGATAGATAGGTAGATAGATCGACAGATATATTGACAGAGAGAAACACAAATCGATAAATAGAAAGATAAATAGATAGACAGGCAGATAGAAAGATAGATAGATAGACATATAGATAGATTGAAAGATATACAAATAGATATATAGAAATATTGATAGATAGATAAATAGTCAAAAAATAAACATATAGAAAGAAAGATATACAAATAGATAGATAAATTGATTGATATATAGATAGATAGATGGACAGATATATTGAAATATAGATAGTCAATTAGATAGAAAAATAGATAGATAGATAGAGATATAGATAGATATATAGATAGATAGATAGATATATAGATAGAGAGATAGATATACAAATAGATATATATATATATATACATATATATAGACAAATAAATATAGATAAAAAAAGATAGATAGATATATATAAAGCATATAGATTGATATAAAAATATATAGATAGATAGATAGACTAATATATAGGTAGTTAGAATGGAAAATATATAGAGATATAAATAGATAGATAGATAGATAGATTGATAAACAAATAGATATACGGATAGATAAAAGATTGATAGAAAGGTTGATAGAAAGATTAAAAGATAGATTTATAGAAGGTTTGATTGATTGACAGAAAGATATATAGATAGATAGATAGATAGACTGAGATATTATTAGAAAGATAGATAGATGGATAGACAGACAAATAGATAGTCAAATAGAGAGACATATAGATAAAGAGATATATATAAAATAGACAGATTGATAGACAGATAGAAAGAATGAAAGATAGAAATATTGATAGATAGATAGATTGATAAATAGATAAATAGAAATTGAGATAGATAGATAGACATATTAATATACATATAGTTAGACAGATAAACAAAATAAATAAATATATTGATAGAAAGATTGATATATAGATAGATAGTTATATAAATATATAAATAGATAGGTAATTAAATAGACAGATAGATAGATAGATATGTAACTAGAAAGATAATAGATAAATAGATAGATAAATAGATAAATAGATATATATATATATATATATATATATATATATATATATATATATATAGACATATAGATAAATAGATAGTTAGATAAATAGATATAAAGATAGATAGATAGATAGATAGATAGATATATAGATATATAGATAGATAGATAGATAAATTGACAAATATATAGGTTGATAGAATTAAAAATACATAGAGATATAAATCGATAGATTTATAGATAGATTTATAAATAAATATATAGACAAATAGATAGAAAGATTAATAGAACTATTGATAGATAGATTGAACGATTGATTGATAGACATAATGATAAACTAATTAAAATTAGATAGTTTTTTTGATTGATAGACAAATAGATAGATAGAATGATAGACAGATAGATTGACAGATCTTTAGACAGATTGATAGATGGATAGATAGATAGATAGACATATAGATAGACAAATAAATAGACATATATATATATATATATATATATATATATATATATATAGAACGATAGAAAGATAGATAGAAAGATAGATAGATATATAAATTGATAGTCAGATAGATAGATTGATTGATAGAATGATCTATACATAGATAGATAGATAGATAGAGAGATAAACAGATAGATAGAAAGATAGATAGACAAATAGATAGACACATAGATAGATAGATAAATAAAAATATAAATAGATACATAGATAGAAAAAAAAGATAGATTTAAAAGTAGATAAACAAATAGATAGATAGATATATAGATATTTAAATTGATAGAAAGATAGATTGATAGACAGATTGACATATAGATTGATAATTAGATATATAAATATATAGATAGACTTTTAGATAGATTGATAGAAAATTGATAGGCAGATAGATATATAGATTGATTAATAGTTTGATAAATAGATTGATTGATTGATAAACAAATTGACATACATATTAATAGATAGATAAATAGAAAGATTGATAGAAAGATATATAAACTGGTAGATAGATAGATAGATAGGTAAATAGATAGTTAGAGATATAGATATAGATTAGATTATTAGACAAATAGATAGAAGATTATTAGTTAGATATATTGAGAAACAGATAGATAGATATATATATATATATAAACAATAGATAAAATGATTGATAGACAAATAGATTGAGAAATATAAAGGCATATTGATAGACAGATATATAGATAAATTGATAGATAGATTTATATACATATAATTAGATAGATTTATAGACTGATTGATATAAATAATGATAGACAAATAAATAGATTGATAATTAGATAGATTGATAGACAGATTGATAGAATTATATATTGATTGATTGAAACATATATAAAATGATAGATAAATAGATAAATAGATAAATGAAATAGATAGATCAAGAGATTTTTAGTTAGATAGATCGAAAGATAGATAGATAATAGAAAGACACATAGATAGATTGGAAGATTGTTTGATAGATAGATAGTTAAATAGATAGAAAGATATGTAGATAGACAAATAAATAGATAGATATAAAGATAGATAGATAGATAGATAGACAAATTGATATATTGAAAGATAGAAATATTGATAGATATATAGATAGATATATAGATAGAGAGAAAGATAAATAAATAGATAGATAGATAGATAGAAAAATAGATAAATAGAAAGATAGATAGATATGTAGATATATATATATATATATATAGATATATATATATATATATATATATATATATAGATAGATAGAAAGATACATAGACAGATATATAGACATATAGATAGATAGACATATAAATAGACAAATAGATAGATAAATAAATAAATAGAAAGTTAGATAGATATTGATTGATAAATTGAAAAATACATATATAGATAGATAGATAGATAGATAGATAGAAAAATATACATATATATAGATAGATATATAGTTATAGAAAAAATTAGATAGATAGATAAATAATAATATATATAGATATACAGACAGACAGACATATAGAAATATTGACAGATAGATAGATAGAAAGATTGATAGATAGATAGACATACACATAGATAGATAGATATACAGAAAGACATATAGATAGATATTTTGATTGATTGATTGATAGTAAGATAGATTGACAAATATATAGATAAATAGATAGAAAGTTTGATTGATTGATTGATATATTGATAGACAGAATGATAGATAAATAAATAGATAATTGATAGAAAACACATTATATATATAGATAGACATACATGATAGATTTATAGATAGATTGTTATATATATATATATATAGAAAGACAGCCAGATAGATGGATAGATAGATAGATAGACAGATAGAGAGATAGACAGATAGATAGATAAACAGATAGATAGAGAAATAGATAGATAGATAGATAGACAGATATAAAGATAAATAGATAGATAGATATACAATAGATAGACAGATAGAAATTTAATAGATTGATAAATAAACAAATAGATAAAGAGATAGAGAGATAGAAATATAGATAGATAGACCTAAAGATAGACAGTAGGATTAATAAATAAATAGAAATATAGATAAATAGATATATTGAAAAATAGTTATATAGAGATATAGATAGATTGATAGAAAGGTAGACAGATAGATAGATATATGATAGACAGACATAAAAACAAATAGAGAGATAGATAGACTAATAGATAGTTAGAAAGTCTGAAAAGTAAATATAGAGATAGGTAGACATATAGATAAATAGAGTGATAGATAGACAGATAGATAAATAAACAAATATCTAGATAGATTGATTGAAAGATTGATAGACAAATAGATCGATAGATAGATAAGCAAATAGATAGACAAAAAGAAATACAAATACATTAATAGTTAAATAGATAGATCGATAGATTGATTGATATCTATAAATATAGACAGATATATAAATATATTGATAGAATGATTGATAAATAGATTGATATACAGATTGATAGATAGATTAATAGAAGATAGATTGATTGATTGATTGACAGATAGATAGATTTATAAATAGATAGATATAAAGATAGATAGATATAAAGACAGATAGATAGATACATATATCGATATATTTTTAGATAGATAAATTGATAGATGGATAGATACACAGATAGATAGACATATAGATAGATAAATAGTTAGACATATAGATAATCAGATAGATATACATATATATAGACAAATAGGTTTAAAGATAGATAGATACATAAATAGACAAATAGATAGATAGATAGATAGACAAGTAGATAGACAAATAGATAGACACATATATAGACATATATCGAAATATATAGATAGATAGACAAATTGTTAGACAGATAGATAGACAAATAGATATATTGATATATAAAAAAATACATACATATATAAATAGATAGATTGTTACTCAAATAAATAGAAAAATATATATATAGAATGATTGATAGAAATATTGATAGATAGATCAAATTATAGATTTATATATAGATTAATAGCCATCTTTATAGAAAGAAAGATAGATAGATTGAAATAAAGAAAGATCGATAGATAGTTAAATATATTGATAGAAAGATAGATAGACAAACAGACATACAAACAGACATACAGATAAATAGATAGATACATTGACATCTAGATAGATATATAGATATACAGATAGAAACACTAGCATATAGATATACCAATAAATAAATAGATAAATAGACAAATAGAAAGAAATAATGATTGATAGATATATTTATTAATAGAAAGAATATATATAGATAGATAGACAGATAGATCGACAGATGGATAGTCAAATTGATAGTTAGATTGATAGATAGATTAATAGACAATTAATAGATATATATATATATATATTCATATAAAGATTGTTAGATAAATAAATATATACATATATAGAGAGATAGATAGACAGATAGTTTGACAAATAAATCGACAGATAGATGATACATAGATAGATATATATATATATATATATACATATACATACAAATAGAAAGATAGAAAGATAGTCAAATAGTTTGATAGATAGATAGAAATATTGTTAGAAATATGTATAGTCAGATTAAAAAATATATTGATGTACAGATAGATTGATCGATTGATTGATTGATTGAAAGAAAGATAGAAAGAACGAAAGATAGATAGATAAATAGATATAAATATATATGGAGAGAGAGAGATAGATAGATAGATAAATAGAGAAGTAGATTTATAGATAGATAGATTGATAGATTGATTGATATATAAATAAACATATAGAAAGATAGATACATTGATAGATAGAAAGTTAGATAGAGACAGACTAACACAACAAAAAAAATCTCATATAGCTAGGGATAGTTCCCTATCTAAATGAGAATTTACAATCACTAAATAGGATATAACGATGGATTCCCGATGGATCGGTTCCCTATCTAAATTTCTTCTTGCTAAAATTTAGTGATGGAAAGTGTCCCTAGCTAAATAGTTAGCGATGGAAAAATCCTTTGCTAAAAAAAACAAATTCCCTTGCTAAATTAGCAAGATATATGAGATTTTTCATCGTTAAATGAAAATAATGATGAATATTTCCCTAGCGAGAGTGCTAGTCTATAAATTTTAGCGATGGATATAGTCCCTAGCTAAATAAATTTAGTAACAAAAAATCTATCGCTAATTTTAATATTTCCCTAGCTAAATTAGCTAGTGAAAATTCCCTAGCTAAATTAGCAAGGGATTTTTCCCTTGCTAAGTTAGCAATGAATTTTTCCCTAGCTATTTTAATTTCAAAATTAATTTTAGAATTTAAATTATTTTAAAATTTTTTAATTAAATAATGTAATATTTTTATAACAAATTGAATAAAAATTGAAACTATAAATAATTTATAATAAACAAAAAATAAAAACATTTAATATCTTATTCTAATTCAATATTTTACATAATTGAAACAAAAAAAATAACAAAATTTTATTTCATCTTATTCATTAATGTATCTACCGACCATTCATAAAGTATAATATATCAATTCATTGACATTGCTTTCTCTCCCATTGCTCCTATGATCATCATTTTTCTACTGTGACAAAGCTGTTCGTGTCACGACATGTAATGTCTAGTGAAAAATCTTATCATATATAAAAGCTTTGTATGAGGAACAATGTGGTATCACATCTGTCAAAAATTTAAACCACTCCGTCAAATTAAAAAAAAGTCATGTTTTGATACATATATAATCTTGCAGTATATATTTAAATATATACTAGCATTTCACTCGTATATATATTAATATAGTATTTGTACATAAAAACAACTGTATTATGTGTATATATAAACTGAGTACAAATATACTCAGTATATATGAACATAAAATACTATAGTATTATATGTACGTATTTACTGACTTTATTCGTACGTATATACCTCATTTCATGTTGTTGCTGCTGCTCTCGTAGTCGCTCCTGTTGCTATTGCTATTGCCATTGCCACTGTTGCTGCCAATACAACTGTTGTTATCATCATTGCTATCGCTGCCTCTACTACTGTCATTGTCGCTGATGCCAACGTTGATGCCATCGTTGCTGGCATTGCTGGCCGCTGCTACCACTGATGGTGCTACCGTTACATGCCATAGCTGCCACTACCACTGCTGCTACTTCTGCCATCTCTCCTGCCGCTGCCTCCTTTGCCACTACTTTCGATGCTACCACTGCTTCTGGTGCAGCCACTGTGACAGCCACTACTACCACTACCGCCGCTGCTTCCTGTGCAGCCACTACTACCGCCATTACTTCTGGTACAGCTACAACTACTGCCACTGCTGCTGCTCCCACCGCTGCCGCTCCCGCTACTTTCACCACTCCCACCGCTACTGCCACCACTACAGGTCTCGCTATTGCCGCTGCCACCATTGCCGCCTTTACCACTTCCATTGTCCCCGCTGCCATTGCTGCCACCGATGTCACTGCTACTGCTACATGTAAATTTCATCAAGATGGAGATGAAGTTGGAAATACATATAACAATATGAATTAATACACAAGGACATGGAACATAAAAATTCTCAATCACAAATTTGTGGGTTCATATATCATTAGTAACTATTGAAGTGAATCACATACTCATGAGTTAATGTACTACAACTGCTATCACAGGTTAGTTCAGATGGTAAGGGCAACTAGCGAGCTCCAGGAATACAATATATTCATGAGATCATAGGTTTGAATATTACCTTTGAATTGAGGGAAATGTATCAGCTCATACTTACCTAGGATTAGTCGAGGTGCATGCAAATTGACTCGAACATTCATGGGTCACAAAAGAAACATATTAGAGCTGACTCTGCCCTACCTGATTTTGACCCAAAACCCACAGTCTACTCATCGAGATGGTACAACCATTTACACGAGGTTCTACAATAGCTGTAGTACAATGTGCTCGACATGACATAGATTTTACAAACTTTACCTCTAACTGCTTCACTTTTCATGGGTGCCTTTTACCCTCTTCAATGACATCACCCAATTGACCAAATTCATTATTACCTAATCAAATATCTGAACATAGAAGAGCCTAAATATGTGCAAAGTTATGAATGAGCACACTTGAACATAATAAGAAAAAAACAATAAAGGGGGTATTTGTTTGACTATTATGAGGGAGAAATGAAACAAGCATAAATTACAATTTTGTTCAATTATTTGTCCAATTAATTTTTGATTTTGTGGAACTGCCCATCAATATCCTAAAATATCATATACAATCCTATGAAATAAAATGAGAAAATAGAAAACATATGTTATCATGTATACATTTCAATTCCCATAAAATAACATGTATACAAGTAGAAGCATACCACTTGCCTCAAGCTCCAAATAATTTTTTAAATTAAATATTTAAGTTTGACAAAAAAATGAAATGATTCATTATTATTCAACATTTCAAATTGATATCACCTATGCAACATAACAGGGCCCAAACAGCACTATTTACTTCAACCTAGAGTGTTGTATATAGTTTGTTTTGATAATCTTTTTGTATAACCAAATATTTATGTTTTAATATTTTCATGTAAATGCAGGAAAGAAAATATTAAGAGGCCGGGAATGCAGCAGTAGCTCAATAATGAAGGTCCCGCTATCTGATCATGGTCAAATAAATTTTTGAGGCAGAGCCTGACTCGTACGATGATTCAACCCGCTCCGGTTAATTGAACCGAGAAAATTTTAATATAAAATGTTTTTATTTTATTTTTTCAGGTTACTATTTTCGTGATCTGGAACTGTTCATCTTCTCTCTCCATCTCTGTGCAATTTATCACGACTATTTCTAAGATGCACATACTGTAAGACTTCTGATTTGGTTTAATCTGTAACGCATAAGGAGTTTCTGGTAGATGTAGCTAGTCGTACTAAGCAACTAGTGAACCATATTATTTCGTGCGTTTCTTTTGTGGTTTCTATTCTATTTTTTATTCTCCCATGCTTGGATTGTGGATTGAATATAAATCATTTGTTGGTTTTGTTGTTCTTTCTTCTTCTCTAACTTAAAATCAGAACTATAGAAGCACAATTGCCCAGCATAGAGTAATCACCATTAACCAGCAACATACAGCAACAATCATTTATTATTACCCAACACCATCAATGACTAGCATTAATTGCTACTATCAACAATGACAATGCTTGATTCATCAATATTATGGCCAAAAATTGGTAAGTGCTTCGGTTATAACAAGGGAGAGAAGGAGAAAAAGAAAAATAAATATATTTTTTTCATTATTTTTAAATATTAATATATATATATATAGTTGTGATAGCTCACATGTCATATGCTCTTATACAATATATAAATCTAACAAGAAAGAAAATAAATAAAAAAATATGCTTACACATTAAATTAAACTTCAAACACAACCACTTTAAGCTAGCATGTATATGTCAGAAATTCTCAACTCGAAAAAGAGAAAAAAACCTTATTCTTTGAGCACATTCGTGAAATATCTATAATTTTTTCATTGATATGTATGTATATAATTACTTTCAAATTATTCTAGATCTTCTCCCATTAAAGTACAATCAATCTAAATATATTTTATTTATTCATTGAATATCAAATAAGCATCAATATCAAGTTGTCTAATTATTATAATAAAGCATTATAAACATCTAAATTAGTAAACATAACTCTTTCAAAAAAATGTTTGATTCACTAGATCTCATAAGCAATCAATGTCATAAATACATACTTTGTATCTACATTAAATCTAAAAATCATGATATACCACTTACTTTTCTAAGAAATAAAATTTCCATAAAAAAATATAAAATTATATAATAGATATTTTCTTTTTAATCATTTGAGTTCAACTAGAATTTGTGTAAACCTCTATCCGAATATATCACTCATCTCTGAATGATATCTCATGTTCTAGAACACTCTTTACAAACATGAAAATCATAAGAACTATACACATATTAGCATGTCTATGAGAATCTGAGTATTACTCTCTAATCATTATCAGGTAGTTCAACTTTCATACAATTATACTATGTCTAATGGAATCAACTGAGAAACAAATAAATATGAATAGGTTTACACTCTGATCAGGTAGTAAGCCAATGAGCATATATTCAATCATATCAAAATCAGACAAAATATTTAAATCTCCACAAAAGAATAAATTATATCTCGATACTCATGAAAAATCTAAAATATCTCAAATTCTTTATTTAGAACTCAACTTATATGAACCATTTCAATTTCAATATACCCCAGATGATAATTATCTATAATCAAAATATCAACATACATTAATAACTTCACATCTTATCCTCTTGATTTATTTTGATAGAAATAAGAATAACCTAACACATATCTCATAAAATCAAAAGTAATGAATGCTAAAAAGAATATATTAAACTATACCCTATAAAATTATTTCAATCAATAAATAACCTTTCTAGTCTACCAATCATGTATATGCTCCATAAAATAGTGAATTCTGACGAATGATGTATAAGCACCTCTTTCTTAAAATCATTATGAATAAATATATTCATCATATTTAATTGATATACAATCTACATAAAACATATAATAAAAAAAATAATAATCTAATAGCAATCACCTTAGTCACAAAAAACATATCCCAATAATCTTTCTATTTTTTTGTATATCTCTTAGCTATCAACTTAGCATTAAGTCAATCAACCTTCAATTCAATTGCAGTCTTCAATGAAAATGCCCAATTACATTCTATTGTAATCTTACCTAAAATTTTCAAAATAAAATCATCAGTATAATTAGATATCATTGCATAAAGTTCAACCAACATAATATATCAACTTTAATTACTAATAATCTAGAAAAAAATATCAAGGATCATGTAATTATTAAGAAAAGACAAAAAATTAAAATATATAATATCAAAATAAAAATAAGAAAAAATAAGTTAAACTAAGTGCCTAATAGAACATATCTTTGGTTTTTTCTATAGTATAATAAGAAGGTCCAATTCACTATTTCAAATTAAATCATCTAATGTGGGCATGATTAATATGGGAAAGGTTATTGATATATCTATCAAGTACATACCTCTAGGTCTAGATCATCAAGTTTTCAAAAATTTCTCATTTTTTTCTTCAATAGGACACTCATACTATGCTGCTTTTCCTAGTAGAAAGCATCATAATAAATCTCTAAGATAGAAGTTAAAATAGTTGTTACACTACAATGAAATAATTATATCACAATAGAACACTCATAATATGCTCCTTTCCTACATGAAAGAAAAGCATCATTTCTCTCTTCAAAATTAATTTTGCTATTAGTATCATACGCAAAGAGAGAAGTTAAAATAATTGTTACACTGCAATGAAATAATCTTATCATTATGGAGTCCAAATAGTTTTAAGATAGAGTCATTGAAATATAATTTATCATTAAAGAAAATTATATTCACACTCATAATAATCATTATGGCCTCTAATAAGTAACATATATATCTTTTCTAAGTATTACAGTACTTAACAAAAGCAGACTTTATAGCACAAATAGTCATCTTCTCACTATCTAAAAAAATCATAAATAAAATAAATACACTCAAAAATCTTAAACAAAAAATAAAAAATTCTCATAAATATAAAAATTAATATTAGCTACAATCTAAGAATACTAAAAACAACATCCAATTGAATAAGAATTTATTTGTTGACACCACTTCTTTTCAAAAATAACTAAGAACACTCATATGTAATAGAAATGCCTTAATTATCACAATTAAATATTAGTTCTTTCTTTCATCTGTCTACTTTATTGCATAAGTGCTAGCACATGATATCTAATTAATCATTTTATGCTTTTCAAAAAAATAAATCATCTCATGTGATGTTCCCTATTAGTCCTTTACTTTAAAGATCAAATGTGAAATATCCAAATTTACTCTACTAAGATGCATAACTAATAAAATATTTTATTTATATAACCATTACATATTATGTATTATAAAATATAATTAGAATCACATTTGATGACTATCTACACTCTCATTATACCATTTTCTTTTATTATTAAAATTTTACAAATATATTAACTCATATTCTATTATACAATTCACAAATTCTAGAAAGAAATGCAAATTAAAACCCTCTAATTTTTCTTCTACTCTTACAACAACATTAAAACCTCCATTAATAATTTATAGTTCAGACAATAGGACATTAGGTGGAATGTTCAAAAAATCAAATACTACTGAAAGATATAATATTTGGTCTATATTTAAGATCATTATCCTACTCTTTTTTTTGTACCATAAACTAATTTTTATGGTTAACATTAGCAGCAACAACCTCAAAATTCAGTTTATGTTTTAACTTTTCTAATTCATTCAGATATTTAGGTTCACTAAGAAAGGAAAACGACACTAGCACATTTTACATTTAAAATAAGTTTTAAATGGCACTATTGAGATGAATGAGTGGTTAAATACTTCATTTATCTAATCATTACATATTACATAGCATTTATCAACTCAAAATCACATCTTGTGACAATCCTCTCTTTAATTATACAAAGTGAATTAATTATCAAAAACATCCAAATATACTAACTCACATCCTACTACACAAGCTAAAAATTCTAGAGAATAACGTAGATTAACACCCTTCCTCACTAATTATTCTTTCATTCTTACTAAAACATTAAAATCTTCACTAATAATTTATGGCCTAAACAAAGAGAACTGAGTTATTGCAACCCATAACTTGCTTTAGGATTACCTCTTGTTCTTTTCATACACCCCCATTAAATTAGTTGGAAAAGAGGATGTTTAAAAAATCAAAAACCACTCAAGGAAATAATATTTGGTTCATGTTTATGACCTTTATTATGATACTCATTTTTTTAAATCAATAACTATATATATCTAGTGCTATAGGAATGTCGGATACACACCCTGAGATATCTTTACCAATCGCTATATTCTTAATGTTATTGAAAAGTTTTATCTACTCTAATCCTAAGGAACATATTTAAGTCGAGAAAAAATATGAGATGAATCTGAGAGAGAATGATAAGAGATGATAAAAAAATAATATATATCTAATATAATTATTAATAAAAATAATAAAATATCTCAAACTATCATGTATAATCATCCTTCAAAAACCCTAAATATCTTACTAAATCAGATGACATATATCTCTCCTAACATTCTCATATTGTGAATGATAAAAAATTATAGTATATTTTTCTCATTGATATACCTCACAATCAATAAATATTATTTACTTGATGTGATGTCACTTTTTCTTATTAATAGTAGAGGCATCGATATCCCTCATGGTCCATCTCATCATTCTAACAAAACTCATATACAAAAAAATACATGACAAAAAAAGAACAACATCAGCATTGTCATGCCCCATGGTCAATACAACAATGTCACTGTCTAAAAGCCTAAAACAATATTAAAGACTTAAGACTAAACAAAAACGTTGTGGGAAAAACTAATCATAAATATGTGTTGTAATTTTAATCAACTATTATATTTAATTTTATATTATTTGATGAGATAGGCTACCCATTTATTTTTGCTTGTTAAATAAAAGATATGCATCAAAGTAATTACCAAAGACACTAATTAAAACAAGGGTCAATCTTTAAGCTATCATTGAAATTTTTGTTGAATCTTCTAATATAAAGGAATAATTAAAAAATTTAAATATCCAACAATTATAAAACTATAGTGATAAAAATGACTAATTATTCAGATTCTAGTTAATCATATTTATTCAGAATCTAGTTGATCATATTTTCTAAGTAACCAATTATTTATTGACAATAAAAAACATATCAATATTTTTAGATACAAGTATAAATGAACCATAAGATAATACTTGAAATTATATGTAAACTTTTTTTGATCACATACTTTCTTAAAAAATATACTTTTCTGCTTTTATCTTATTATATTTTACTATGAAAATTAACAAGCCAAATATAGACCTTCCATTAAAATCTTTCAAGATTATACAAAGAACTTAAATGTAAATTATCATTGCATTAAAAATATATATATGATAATTAATCCTTATTGTTGATAGTCCTACCACCAATCAATCTTGAGATATATAACAAAAACTCTAACTGAGTTATAATTTTCATTTTTTTTCAAGTCTTGTATTTTAGATATTTATGCATTAGTTAAAATAAAAATGTTAGATAATCATATTAATTTTATTTAATTTCAAATATTTTATTACATTTCAGCTTGTATTTAATATTAGTGAAATGTTTTGTATAAAAACACTCCATTTATTTTTTTGTATCATGTATCACATTTTAGATTAATAAAATGTATGGGAAATTTCTATTCAATAATTCAACATGAACAAAATTTTCAACCTCCACATTGTTTTGCCAGCTAACAAAAAAAATGAATCATTTGTAGAAATATCTAAATAAAGAAAAAGAAAGCAAACCCCATGTAAAAAGTGACCCATCCGAAGCCACAGCTGCAGTATCCTTTTTGCCACATGATATATCCAACCACTGAGCATTGTCACCAGCTAGGAATTCAAAGAGCTCTAGATGAAGTGGTTTTGGTTTTCGCAATTGACACTCTTTTCCATTTCTTCCTGTTTGCCAACTCTGATTATACCCCCATACATAAAACACAATCTTTGTTGCTGAAACCATGGGCATTGCAGGATTGCCTAAAATATCATTAATGTCCATCATACTATTGTACCACTGACCATCATCAGTTGAAAAGACTATAAGACAGAAAATGACCATGACCATAACAATATTGAGTGAATTACAAATATCATGAAAAAATCACCTTGATTTTGATTATTTCGCAGAATCATTTAAAAAATTACTAAAAATAAACCAAATAAAATCTACCAAAAATCAAATTTTCCATAAATAGATAACTTTAATCAAAATCTAAGAGGTAAAAGTCAGGATGACTAGTAAAAAAATCAGTCATCAAAACAAAATCAATCAACTATTCTTGAACTGATTACAAACTTCTACAAAATCATTTAAATCAAAGTTTAAATGAAAACAATCGTGACATAGAATTAAGAGATTCTTTACAAAGAAACTGGAATAACAAGTTTTTCAGATGGGAAAAGATAAGATCCAATAAAAATCACTGTTCATAAACAATCATATACATATACGATTTAAAAAATTGTGCAGATTGTGAACTATGGGTAAACGTAACCCAATGATAACTGAAATTGATAATGAAATTTATGGAACAAAATGATTTTAAATGTCAGAAGAATGCTAAGCTGCACCTTGAGTGTAAGATTTGGTAGACTTGATTAGTAAAATGAACCTTTCGACTTGAATACTTAAAACAAAGTTTTAGACTTAAATACTTAAAACGAACCTTTCGGCTTGAATACTAAAAACGAACCTTTCGGCTTGAATACTAAAAACGAACATTTTGGCTTGAACACTAAAAATGAACCTTTCGGCTTGAACACTAAAAACGAACCTTTCAGCTTGAATACTCAAAATAAACAACGAAGCACACGAACGAACTGAATTCTATAAGCAGCGACTTGGGCAGAGAAGCTTGTTCAATCAAAGAAATAGGTAACTAAAGATTCATCCTTGAAATGAGTCATTCACATCCAATGATTTGAAATCGATTTAGAAGATGATCGAGTGAACTATGTTGTTAAGACATGAGTCATTAATAAGTTTGTTTTATTTTAAAGATTCACCAATGTTATTATTTTAAGGTGGAATTATATTTTGGGGTATCCCCTGAAATATTTAAAAAATCTAAACTGATCTTTTAATATTAAAAAAAAGACACCAAACATAAAAAAATAAAAAATGTAGACACTTGAATTCATAGTCATAAACTACCCTCACCCCTTCTCCACTACCGCTCGCCCTTGCCCTTCGCCGCTCTCCAAGAGCTCCACGACGGAGCTCAACAGAGCTCCGCTATGGATCTCAGTGGAGTTCGTAGAGAGGGGTGAGGAGAGAGGGGTGAGGGAAGAGGGGCGAGGGGAGAGAGGTGAGGGAAGAGGGGCAAGGGGTGACGGGTGAGAGGCAAGGGGTGACAGGTGAGGGGCAAGGGCGAGGACGAGGAGCAAATGGTAACGGGTGAGGGGCAGGGGAAAGGACAAGGGTAAGGGGCTGGGGAGTGAACGAGGGTGAGGGGCATGAGAGAGGGGCGAGGGTAGTTTAAGATTTATGAATTCGAGTGCAATGGTTTCGAATTTATTTATGGTTCGGTGCTTTTTTTCAAATGTTAAAATATTAGTTTCATATTTTAAAATATTTTTGAGGGAGTATTCCAAAACATAAATCTGTCGCTAAATCAAGAATTTTATTAGTAATGGAAAATATGTCGCTAAATCAAAAATTTTATTAGCAAGGGAAAATCCATCACTAAATCTATCGCTAAATCAAAGATTTTATTAGCTAGGAAAATTCCATCGCTAAATAAAGGATTTTATTAGAAATTAAGAATTCATCGCTAAATCTGTCACTAAATTAATGATTTTATTAGCAATGGAAAATCCATCCCTAAATCATAGATTTTATTAGCAATGGAAAAACTATAGCTAAATCCATCTCTAAATCATGGATTTTATTAGCAAGGGAAAATCTATCACTAAATCCATCGATAAATCATGGATTTTATTAGCAAGGGAATATTCATCAGAAAAACCATCGCTAAATCATTGATTTCATTAGCAAGGGAATATTCGTCATGAAATCAATCGCTAAATCAAGGATTTTATTAGCTACGGAAATTCTATCCCTAAATCCATCACTAAATCCATCGCTAAATTAAGGATTATATTAGCAAAAGATCCTCGCTAATCCATCATTAATGCATTGCTATTTTTTTCATAAAAAAATAATCAATCCCTTGCTATTCCCTAGCTAATCCTTTGAATTTAGTTAGGGTTTGATCCCTAGCTAAAATGATATTTTCTTGTAGTGTTATAGACTGATTGATTGATTGACAGATAGATAGATTCATAAATAGATGTACATATAGATAGATAGATAGATACAAAGATATATAGGTAAATAGATAGATAGATACATAGATAAACACAGTTACAGAAATATAGACAGCCAAGAAGATTGACCGATAGATATACAAACAAACAAATTGATAGGCATATAAATTTAGAGAAAAAAAGATAGATAGATAGATATATAGATAGATAGATTAATAGATTGATAGACATATTGATTGATTGAATGATAAATAGTTTGATAGACTTATAGATAGATAGATTTATAGTATGAAAGAAAGATAGATTGATTAATAGATAGATAGATAGAAAGATAGATAGATTGATTGATTGACATAAAGATACACAAATAGATAGATAAAATGATAAATAGACAGGTAGATTCATAGATAGAAGTTAGATAGATATACGTGTAGATAGACCGAAAGATTTACAAATAGAATATAAAAATATTGTTATATATATAGAGAGTCAAATTAATATACATA
This sequence comes from Sapria himalayana, assembly GCA_029783825.1. Classification (NCBI taxonomy): domain Eukaryota; kingdom Viridiplantae; phylum Streptophyta; class Magnoliopsida; order Malpighiales; family Rafflesiaceae; genus Sapria; species Sapria himalayana. Next base: position 55,660 of record JAREIK010003470.1, read on the forward strand.
TAGATAGAAAGATAGACAAATAGATAGATAGATTGCTATATAGATAGATAGGTATACACAAAAATAGACTTATAAACAGACAAATATATAGATAGAAAGAAAAAAAATAGATAGATATATAAATAGATAGATAAATATAATATATAGATTGATAGATTGACAAACAGATATACAGATAGATAGATAGATAGATATATTGATATATAGATATGCAATTAGATAGAGAGATTAATAGATAGAGAAATAGATAGATAGATATGTAGATAGTAAGATAGATAGACAAATAAATAGATTGATAGATTGATATATATATATATATATATAGATATACATAAATAAACATATATATAGACAAATATATATATATATAGATAAATAAAAAGATAGATAGATAAATAGATAGATAGAAAGCAGATAGATAAATATAAAAATATATCGATAGATAGATAGACAAATATATAGGGTGATAGAAAGAAAAATACATAGATGTATAAATAGATAGATTGATAAACAAATAGATAGACATATATATATAAAGATATATATAACGATTGATAGATAGGTTGAAAGATAGATGTATAGACATATTGATAGACTGATTGAAAGAGAGATAGTGTTTGATTGACAAAAAGATAGATAGATTGATAGGTAGATAGATTTAGATATTATTTGACAGATAGATAGATGGATTGATAGACAGATAGATAGTCAAATAGATAGACATATATATCGAGAGAATTATAGATAGAGAAATAAATATATAAATAGAAAGATAGATACACAGATACATAGATAGACAGATAGACTGATAGGTAGATATATAGATAGATAGATAGACAGATAAATATATATATATATATATATATACACACACACGCACGCACGCACGCACGCACGCACACACACACACAAATAGATACACAAATATATAGATAAAAAAATAAATTGACAGATAAATTGACAAATAGAATGAAAGAAAGATAGATATAAAGATAGAAAGATAGATTGAGTAATAGATGAATAGAAATTTTGATAAATAGATAAACATATTAATATACATATAGATAGAGAGATAAACAAACAAATAGATAGACTGATAGATAAATTGATAGATATATAGATAGGCAGATAGATAGATATATAGACATACAAATATATTGGCAAATAGATAGAAAAATAGATAGATTGATAGAAAGACAGATATAATAGATAAATAGATAGATAGATAGATATATAAATAGATAGATAGATAAATTGACATATTGATAGGCAATTAGATAGACAGATTGATAGATAGATTGAGAAATAGATAGATAGATAGATATGTTGATAGAAAGATAGATAGAAAGATATATAGATAAATAGATAGATAGATAGATAGACAGATATATATATATATATATATATATATATATTTAGACAGGTAGATAAAAAGATAGATAGATAGATAGATATATCTATATCTAGAAATATAGATAGATATATAGATAGATAGATAGATATATAAATAGACTGATATAGAGAGATAGATAGATAGATATATATATATATAAATAGACAGACAGACAAACAGATAGATAGATAGATAACTAGATAGATAGATCAATAGATAGATAGACATATAAATAGGTAGATAGATATATAGATAGATAGACAAATAGATAGATAGATAGATAGACATATAGATAGATAGATAGATAGATAGATAAATAGAAAGATAGATGATAATAAAGATAGATATACAAGTAGATAGACAAATAGATAGACTGATAAATTGATAGATAGATATTTAAATTAATAAAGAAATAGATAGACAGTTAGATAGACATATAAATAGATAATTTGATAGATAAATAGATACATAGATTTTTAGAAAAAAATGATAGACAAATTGATAAGCAGATTGATAGATTGATAGATATATCGATAAACAAATAGATAGATAGATAGATAGATTGATAAACAGATTGATAAATATATTGACATACAAATTAATAGACATATATATAGAGAGTTTGATATAAAGATAGATAAATAAGTAGATAGATTGATAGATAGTCAGACAGATAGATAGTAAAATAGATAGATCGAGAGTAAGATTATTAGACAAATTGATATAATGTTTATTTGATATATATATTGAGAAATAGATAGACATATATATATATATATATATATATATATATAAACACATAGATAGAATTATTGATAGACAAATAGATTTACAAATAAAAAGAAAGAAATATAGACAGATAAATAGACAAATTGATAGAGAGATTTATAGACAGATAGATAGAAAGATTCACAGACTGACTGATATAAATAATGATAGACAAATAGATAGATAAAATAATAGATAGATTGATAGACAAATTGATAGAAAGATAGATTGATTGATAAATAGATAAAGAGAGACAAATAGATAGAGAGATAAATAGATAGAGAGATAGATAGGTAGATAGATAAATAGATTATTAGTTAGATAGATCGACAGATAGATAGATAATAGAGAGGCATATAGATTGATAGATAGATAGATTGATCAATAGATAGTTAGACAGATAGAAGGATAGATAAATAGAGAAATTGATATATAGAAAGATAGATAGAAATATGGACAGATATATAGATAGATAGAAAAATAGTTAAATAGACAAATTGATAGATAGAAAAATAAATAAATAGAAAGATAGACAGATAGATAGATAGATAGATAGAGAAATATATAAACATATAGATAGATAGACATATATATATGGAAATAAATAGATTAATAAATAGATATATAAAAGTTAGATAAATATAGATAGATCAATAGACACATAGATATATAGATAGATTAATAGATAAATAGATAGATAGAGAGATAGACAGATAGATACATAGATAGATAGACAGACATAAAGACATATATATAGATAGATAAATAGATAGATAAATAGATAGTAAGATACATAAGTAGATAGACTGATAGAGATATAGAAATGCTAACACATAGATAGGCACAAATAAAAATAGATAAATAGGAATAAACATAGATATATCGGTATACGAAAAGATAGATAGATAGAATGATACATAAATAGATAGATAGACAAATTGATAGATTGATAGATAGATTGATAGAATGATATATTGACAAATATATAGATAAATAGATAAAACGTTTGATTGATTGATTGATTGATATATTTATAGATAGATTGATAGATAGAATGATAGATAAATAGATATATAATTGATAGACAGAATGATATATAGATAGACCGGTAGATAAATAGATAGATAGATATATGGAAAAATAGATAGAATGATAGACAGATAGATAGACAAATAGATAGATAGATATACAGATAGATAGACAGATAGACAGATAGATAGTAGATTAATAGATAGAAAGTCTAATAGATAGATAGATAAATAGACAGATAAATAAACAAATAAATAGATATAAAATAGATATATAGATAGAAATATAGATATATAGATAGAGTGAAAGATAGATAGAATGATTTAAAAATAAATAGAAATATAGATAGATAGAGAAACAAATATATAATAAATCAACAGAGATATAGACAAATATATAGATAGATAGACATATAGATGGACAGATAGATAGATAGATATATAGATATATAGATAGATATACAGATAGATAGATAGATTTATTGATTGATAGATCGACAAAAAGATTGACAAATAGAAATATAGATATATAGACATATAGATAGACAGATAGATAGACACATAGATATAAAGATAGATAGATAAATAGATAGACAGATAGATATAGAGATAGATAGATAGGTAGATAAATAGCTAGACAGATTAATTGACAGATTGATAGATTGATAGATAGATCGATAGATAGGAAAATAGATAGACAAAGTGAAATACAAATACATAGATAGTTAAATAGAAAGATAGATTGATAGATTGATATATAGATAGATAGACAAATAGATAAACAAATTGATAGAATGATTAATAGACAGATTGATATACAGCTTGATACACAATTGGATATACAGATTGATAGATAGTTTGTTAGATGATTTAGAGATAGATAACTAATTGATTGATAGACAAATAGATAGATTTATAGATAGATAAAATGATATATTGACAAATAATGAGATTGATATATAGATAGGTAGATACATAGAGAGATAGATAGACATATCGATACACAAATAGATAGACAAATAGTTAGAAAGATAGGTTGACAAATAGATAGATAGATAGATAGATACATAGACTGGTAGATAGAAAGAAAGAAAGATAGATAAATAGTAAAATGACAGACAAGTAGATACACAAATAGGTAGACACACACACACACACACACACATATATATATATATAGGTTGATACATATAATGATAGACAGAAAGATAGAATAATTGATAAAAAGTTATATATACTGATATAAAGATTGATAGATAGATAAATAGATAGATAGATAAACAAGTATATAGACAGAAACATAGACAAATAGATAGAAAAATAGATAAACAAATATATATATACACACACACACACACACACACACACACACACACAAATAGATACACTTACATATTGATAAAGATGTAGACAAATAGATAGACAAATAGACAGACAAAAATATAGATGGATTGATTGACAGACAAACAGACAGATAGATAGATCAATAGATAGATAGATATGCAAGAATTCAAGTAATGAGTTAGGAAGACAAACATGCAGACAGATAAATAAACAAATAGATAGATATATAGTCTGACAAATTTACAACAGATACACAAATAGACAAATAGACAGACAAACATATAGAAATATAAAATAAAAGTTAGATTGAAAGAAAGATATATAGATATATTGATAAACTAATAGAAAGGTAGATAAATAAATAGACATATATATAAATAGATTGTTAGATAAATAGATATAAAGATAGATAGACAGACTGACATACAGATAGATAGATAAATAGATATATAGACAGATTGAAAGATAGACATATAGAATGACTGATCAATAGATTCATAGACAGATTGATAAACAAATTGATAGACAGATAGATAGACAGATAGATAGATAGATAGATAGACAAATAGATAGTAGATTAATAGATAGAAAGTCCAATAGATAGAGATATAAATAGATAGATAAATAAAAAAATAAATAGATAGATAGACACATAGATAGATAAAAATATAGATAGATAGATATAGTGAAAGATAGACAGAAGGATTAACAAATAAATAGAAATATAGATAGATAAATAGATAGATAGAGAAATAGATATACAATAAATCTATAGAGATATAGATAGATACACAAATAGATAGACAGATAGATAGATATATAGATACACAGATAGATATACATATACAGATAGATAGATAGATTGATTGATAGATCGACAAAAAGATTTACAAATAGAAATAAAGATATATAGACATATAGATAGACAGATAGATAAACACATAGATATATAGATAGATAGACAGATAGTTAGATATAGAGATAGATAGACAGATAGATAGTTAAATAACTAGATAGATTTATTGACATATTGATAGAAAAAAAGATAGATTGATAGATAGATCGATAGATAGGCAAATAGATAGACAAAGTGAAATACAAATACATTGATAGTTAAATAGATAGCTAGATAGATTGATTGATTGATATATAGATAGATAAACAAATAGATAAGCAAATTGATAGAATGATCAATAGACAGATTGATATATAGATTGATACACAATTGGAAATACAAATCGATAGACAGTTTGTTAGATGATTAAGAGACAGATAGCTAATTGATTGATAGACAAATAGATAGATATAAAGATATCTTGACATATTATTAGTTTGATATATAGTTATGTAGATACATAGAGAGATAGATAGACATATAGATAGACAAATAGATAAACAGATAGATAGACAGATAGTTAGAAAGATAGGTTGACAAATAGATCGATAGATAGATAAATAGACTGATAGATAGATAGAAAGAAAGAAACATAAATAGTAAAAAGACACAAAAGTAGATACACGAATAGATAGACACTAATATATAGATATATATTATATATATATATATATTATATATATATATATAAATATATATATATATATATAGGCTGACACATATAATGATAGAAAGAAAGATATAATGACGGATAAAAAGATAGATAGACTGATATAAAGATTGATTGATAGATAAATAGATAGATGATAAACAAGTATATAGACAGAAACATAGACAAATGGGTAGAGAAATAGACAAACAAATATATATATATATGTATATATATATATATATAGACAAATAGATACACATACAGATTGATAGAGATGTATACAAATAGATAGACAAATAGACAGACAAAAATATAGATGGATTAACAGACAGACAAACAGACAGATAGATAGATCAATAGATAGATAGATATGCAAGAATTCAAGTAATGAGTTAGGAAGACAAACAGGCAGACAGATAAATAAACAAATAGATAGATATACAGTCTGACAAATTTACAACAAATACACAAATAGACAGACATACATATAGAAATATAAAATCAAAGTTAGATTAAAAGAAAGATAGATAGATATATTGATAAACCGATAGAAAGATAGATAAATAAATAGGCATATAGATAAATAGATTGTTAGATAAATAGATATAAAGATAGATAGACAGACTGACTGACAGATAGATAAATAGATATATAGATAGATTGAAAGATAGACATATAGAATGATTGATCAATAGATTCATAGATAGATTGATAAACAAATTGATAGATAGATATATAGACAAATAGATACATAGATAGACAAAAAGATAGATTAATTGAAAAAAAATAGATTGATATATAGATAGATATATAGACAAATAGATAAACAAATAGATCATCAGATTATTAGGCATATAGATAAAGATATTATTAGATAGATTGATTGATAAATGGATAGACAAATAGATAGACATATATAGATAGATTGATAGACTAAAATATAAACAAAAAAATAGATAGATAGAAAAGAATGATAAATATATAGATAGATATAAAGACATATTGTTAGAAAGAATGATAGATATATCAAAAGATAAATTGATATAAAGATAGAAAGATAGATTGATTGACTGATAGATAGATTATTAGATTGATATAAAGATAGATATATTAATAAATAGATAGGTAGATAAATATAATGCCAAATAGATAGATAGAAAGATAGATAGTTAGATAGACAAATATATATACACTAATAGAAAGATAGAAATATAGTCATATATATATATATATATAGTTAGATAGGTAGATAGATAGATAGATATACAAACATACAGATAGATAGAGAGAAAGATACATAGTTCAATAGATAGTTTGATACATCAATAGATAGATAAATAGAATGTCATATAAATAGACTGATAGATATACTTATTTATAGACAAATAGATAGATGGATGGATAGGCAAATATATAGATAGAAAAATATACATAAAGATAGATAGACAGATAGGCAGATTGATAAATAGATAGATATATAGATAGGATACATACATAGATAAAAAGATACAGAAATACATTGTTAGAGAGATTGATAGATTGATTGATAGAAAGATAGATAGACAATTACAAAAATAGATTGATAGACAGAAGGTTTGATAGATTTCTAGATTGATTGATAAACACATTGATTGGTAAATTGAGAGACTTATAGATAGAATTATTGATAGACTGATCGATAGATAGATATATAGATAGATATATAGATAGATATATAGATAGATAGATTAACAGATAGATAGATAATTAGATAGATTGATTGATTGATGGATCGATAGATAGATAGATTAGTTGATTGATTGATAGTTAGATAGATAGGCAAATAGGCAGATAGATATACAAATAGATAGACAAATAAATAGACAGATAGATACACAGATCGATAAATCAATAGATTGACCTATAGATTAATAGATATATAGAAAGATAGATATATTGATAGATAAATAGAACGACACATAGTTAATCAGATAGTTAGACACATATATAAGCACATAGATAGACATATTGAAAGATAGATAGATAGATAGATAAACCCATTGATAGATAGATAGATAGACATATAGATAGATAGATAGACATATAGATAGATAGATAGATATATATATATATATATATAGAAAGAAAGAAAGAAAGATAGATAGATAGATATATAGATATATAGATCGATAGACAGATAGATAGACATATAAGTAGATAGATAGTTAGACAAACAAGTAGATAGATAGATACACAGACAGACAGATACATAGATAGACAGATTGATTGATTGATTGATATATAGATAGATAGAAAGATAGACATATTGACAGACTAAAAGACTGATAGATATATAGATACATATAAAGACAGATATATAGACAGACTAATAGATATATAGAAATTTAGAAAGATAGATAATTAGCTAGACAAATAGGTATGTATTTTGATAGATTGATTGATAGACAAATAGATTTACATATAGATAGATAAATAGATAGATAGATAGATAGACACTACAAAAATTGTCTGTTTAGCTTCAAAAATTTATCTAGAAAAATAATCCCTAGCTAATTTGTAAGGGATTAGCTAGGGTATAACAAGAGATTTATGATTTTAGATTAAATGAAAAATTTGCGATAGATTTGTGACTGATTAGAGAAGGATATTTTTGATGGAAACTTGTCCCTTTCTAATATTGTCATAAATTTTGGCGCAAAGATTGGCACCAAATTTAGCAACTACTTTAGAGATGGATTTTTTCTAGCTAATTAACTTTAGAAAAAATTCCTCGCTAAATAGTTATCCAGACATTTTTTTTATAATTATATATTAATAGTAAGCGATTAGTCCTTTAATTATAATTATCACAAAATATATCAATTTAGCGAGGCATTCTTCCCTAACTATTTAGTTCGGGATTAATTTTTGTCTTAAATCTATACTGAATTATTTTCTTTATATATTATTTGTTTTAATATTTTTTATAATTTTATATATAAAAGGTCTGTCATGGTCTTTGGATAAGGAATCTTTGAACGACACCTTCTTCTTATATAATTATAAAAATAGGATATTAAATAATTTAAAAAATATCTAAATACGAATAAAACTTTATATTAATAAAGACTAAGATAAATATTTTTATTTTTAAAAAAATTTAAAAAATAATACAAAACCTTATTTAAATTATTTATTATGATATATAAATATACTTATTTATATATACATTAAATAATTAATTCTATAATTATAAATATAATTTTAAAATATTTGTATTAATAAATGAACATACATAAACATTTGTATTAATTAAAACCTAAAATAATTATTTGAATGATAAAAATTTTACAAAAAATGTGAATTAATGAATAAACAAATATATATATATATATTAATAAAACTTAAAAGAATTACTTTTATGATTATATAAATCTTTAAAAAAAATATTTTCAAAAAATTTGAATTATTTGAATTTAAAAAAAATCATATTTTTTAAAAATTTTAAATAAAATAAATTGATATTTAATTATAAATCAATAGATATTTTAATTACATCTTAGAGGTGTCAAAAGGGCTGGGCTGGCCCTTCTCATTTTTTATGGCCACTCTGGGCTGGCTTGATGTTCCTTTCATGGCATGCCTGACATGGTGGTTTGGGCCAAACACTACCTGTGGCTGGGAATCTGCCCAAGTTCAAATGGTTTAGACTAGGTTGGTCGAGTTGGACGGGTCAATTTGACTCAGGGTGGGCCTTTTTTAAAAAAATTAAAGTTTCAAGGAGCATGTCGCCACATCACCATCGCACATTGGGCATGTCGAGTCATTGCCCATTGTGCGTCACTACATCGTCCCCCTTGCCATGCCCAAGTTCCAGGCACCCATGCCATGCTTGGCATGGCAGATGGGCCAAAATCCCTAAGCATGGCACGACATGATTCATGCAGAGGGTCAACCCAGCATGGGCCCGTGCATGACATTGTTGCGTGCCATGTAAGGCCAGGCATGACTGAAATGCGTTAGACTTTGGGACATGCCCTAGCCATCTGGCTCATTTGACACCTATATTATATCCAAAAACTTTTGATGATTTATAAAAAAAATTTCTCGAGGTGCTTATTAAAAATACTTCAAATTTTTTTATGGTTTCAAAAGAGTCTTTAAAAATATTACTAATGATATTTTTTTGTCCTAAAAATACTTAAAATTATTTTTAGTCCTATAAACACTTTTGAAGAGCACTACCAATCAGACCCTACATTGATTTGAATTCAAGTTTTATTTTTGCACTACTAAATTTATAAGAGTTAAACCTTTGAGTAAAATATTTAATATTAACTTTTTATATTCTGTTCTTATTAAAATAATAAATATATTTATTTTTTAATAATCTTCTCACTTTATGTTATTTTAGGATTTTTATAAATTATAAATTATATCAAATAATATTAATTTATATGCCTAAAAATTTATTTCATATTATATTCATAAAAATATATTAAATTCTTAAAAATATATAACCATATATATATATATATATATATGTTTATTTATGAAATACTTTTTTTATAATTTCATAATATTTTTTTATTTATAAAATAATATTATAGATTTATCCCTAAATTATTAAAAATATGAAATATTATAAATTTTGTTGGGTTATATATTTATACAATTTAATTAAGGTTATATGAAATAATATGTTTTTTTTAAATAAAATAATATGAAAATTTAGCAACAACTTTAAAGATGGATTTTCCCTTGGTAATTCGTAGCTAAATTAAATTTTTTTTACAACCCCAAATATGAAGAGTTACTGCTGTTGTGATTTCAAAAATTCGATGCCATTTCAGAAATCCAATGTGATTTTAGAAAACCACAACATACAGTGTAGAATAGTCAATACCTAAACCAGAACACTAGCATCCCATCCTTGGCTGCAAAAAACTATAGATTTTTCATATCATCTCCAACATTCACTTCTCCACTCATGCGTCTGTATATCAGGTACTTTATTTATACCATGAATCCATGATTAATTGCACATGTTTTTTCATCCAGATGGAACCCTCTCCATAATCTCTATAACTTCATCTCATTGAACCATCTTTGCTTTGGTAAGCATGAACACCGACTTATAGGAGCACCACAAACAAGGTCTCGTGTAAAATATTGATGATGAAGAGGTATTGTTCTTCTTTTTTAAAATTAATTTTTAGGGTTTTAATGCAAAAAATTTGCAATTCCACATCATATAATTTTATTGATTATTTCAGTCTCACACATGTTCATGTTTTTATAAGCATCCCTATCTCTTGTATCATTCTTCGATCCATTTCACTTGAATTAATCAAGTTGCAGAGCATGCAAGTATATCTTACTTTTGCATCACTTTATAAAATATTGACATTTTTGAGCATAGACACATTATTATCATTGGATATAGCTATATTAGTTTACTTTTATGATCGAGCTCTAGAACTCGTTAGGTTAATCCATTTATTTTAATTCATGTAGGTACTAGCTCAAGCAATTCGATTTCATCCGAAGGTTCTTAAAGTTTGGATTTAAGCTGCAAAGTTGGGAATTTAATCATAACTTAAATGCTAGATCTGCTAGAGTTCTTATGCACAATGGCTTAAGAATCTACTCAAATTCAGATCTATGGGTTGAGTATATTTGAATGGAACTTACATATCTCAAAAAGATAATGGTACGGAATCAATATCTTGGGTTAACTTTATATTTTCATTATTATTTTTGATACTGTGTTCTCCTAGACATATTTACAACACTACGATGAGATTTAGTCTCCATGTTTTATTGAGGGTAAAACTCAGTTGAACCACCAATATGGTAGAGTGAAATATTGTAAGATTTATTTTATGTAAGGATTATATTCATATTCTTTGTTACTTTGTTGTTGTTCGTTACTTTGATAGGTGGTGGGGGACTGATAATGGGTGACTTGTGGACTCTGAAAGGCTTAATTAAGAACATGAAATGTTGTTCCTATTTGGAAAACAATGTATTTACATTTCAATGTGTTCCAACGATTTTTATTTATCATCAACTCATCTATTTCTTTCATTTTTTGATGATACATTACTTTCTTCAATGGGGCATTGCCACATAAATTTTGAAAGGAAATTATCAAGGAGCTAATATGCTTCTTAAATCAATTAATTTTTGGCGCATAATTCCATTTCTAAAAATTTGTTGGCAATGGATGCTGGAAGTTAGAGAGAACCATTCATGATGATTTTCTTCACTAACATACTAACTTATGAAAAAATGATTCATTTGTGTCTCTATACTAACATTGAGGGACCCATAGTTCTGGCTATACTCAAAACCTCAATATTCTAATTCAGAATATAAATGGTATATATGTGGATTCCATGGGTGTGTTTCATATGAAACTTCATAAATAATATCTGAAAATAAAAGAAACATATCATGAATGCACAAAAGGTGCTGACATATATCTGAAAAACATAATAAATTATAAAAATTTTGGTTTGTGGGGACATGCTACAGATTTTTTGGGACCTTTGCAGAAATTTATAAGTTTAAAAAGGATGTGGGACATTCTTCTATGTATGTCTTGGAAATTCTGAAATCACCCAATGCTTCAAGATATCTTTTGGGATTTAAATGATATTATTTTATATGTAATTTTTGAAACACATATGCAAACTATAATTATGAGATTTGAATGATCCAATATTTAAGAAACTAACAATATTTCTCAATTATTATATAATTTATCATTTTTTTATAATTATTTAATGTTTTCTATGAGTGCTTTTAAGTATGTAAGTTATCATAATCATTTTCATATTTTTATATAGAGGATTACAAAACATATTTGTAGTGAGAATTATGTGTGTATATTGTAAGCTATATTTTTTGTATGTGTATTTATCATTTATGACTTAAATGTATGATTATATAAATTCTAATATATTGGATTTTATAAGAATTTTAAAGTTAAAAGTATCTAAGCGAGAATAATACTAAGATGTGTGATCTATACTAAAATTTATTGAATTATCGACCAATTATTTGGTCAGTAATTAGCTATTTTTTGGTCGGTAACCTATGTGATCTATACTAAGATGTAATTTAGACATTAATATGTGTGATCTAGTATAACTATTTCCAAGGCCATGACTCTTATTTTTAAAGGAATGCATATTTATTACTTATATTCTCAAGCTAAATTACAAGTTCCATGGAAACCTCACAATGTTACAACAACAAGATATATGAGGGAAGAGATGGCTAGTTTCATGGAACTTATAAGATCATAGATACTTGAGAGAAATTAATAGAAAATTATGCGTCGTAACTATTTCCCATTGTTATAGCCACAACCAACTCATGAAAGAACATATAAGCATCATGGCTCTTTCTCAAAACCACAACCATATAAAACTCAAGAAAGACTATTGCCAACGTGATGCCTTCTACACATCACTATGGCTATATAATAAAATAATAAGCCATTCACCATTCCATAGTAACATCCTAATATTGCGGCCCTTTTTGGATGATAAAAAAAACCTTGAAGCCACCGCCATTTCATAATACCACAACATTGTAATATAAATACATTTTACCCAAGTCATCATTCTTAATAGTATCATGACTTTGGGTTATGGAAAGATCAAGATGCAGACTAGAGCAATATTCATTTTTTAGAGTCATGCCCTCAAGAAGAAGAGATGAAGGTCAAGGTTTTTATAATCTTCTAAAAAAGTCATGATTTTCTACTTAGAATAATATGAGGTTGCCCAAGTATAAAAGTAGAAGATAAAGAAATTTTAATAATCTCTCTTATTTTTCTTCTTCTCCCTCATGTAAAAATGAAACCACGACAACTACAAAACTTAAAAGGCAAATTTCACACTCCCTAGGGGTTCCACAAGCAAGCAAGTGATGAAAAATTAATACTAATACCTATAGTTGAGGGGCATAGCTTTCAAAAACCTCTTATCTACAGATTGATTTAGGAATGTATACCAAACTAGCATGGTCTATGGTTTGTGTAAAATGAGATATGTGATGTTAATTTAGTTTTTTTTATTAAATGAATGTGTTTAATTTATTTTATGTTATGAATATTAATGGATGGTGATTGAATTAAACTTGAACTAGGGTTTCAACTATTTGTAGATATTTCCATGGTGGATGGTGATAGGTAAATAATAAGGTTCACTAATGCATTTGGTAGGAATAATTGATAGCCTTTTGACTTTGATCACATGAAAAAACAATATGTTAAAACTCAAGGTTTTGGTATACTATTCATCATGAGTATGACACATTTGAAGCTGAAAGTGCAAATACTTTTACATATCAATTTATTGTATGTACTTTAAAAGAACTAGTTCTTGATTGGGATAAATGCTATATAGAATATTCTCTCAATAGGTTCACTTTTACTATGGAAATCATATCAATACCAAGGAGGATGGTGATAGACAATTCTTTGGATATGCATGAGTATGTTGTGACTCGTAAAATAGTGATAACCCTTATAAATTACTTTTACTTATATGATTCACACTGGTGAAACTTGAGAAAAGTATACATTAATTGTATGAGTGGTACTTACGAAGCTGAAAGTAAAAGTGCTAGTCAACAAAGTAGACTAAAAGATATGAGATAATGAATGACTCTAGAGAAAAGATGAATTTATGTCTTGGACATCTACAAGGGGACCACCATTAGTATGAGCTCAATATGATTACAATCTTATATTAGGGCAATGAATCATTACATAATACCTCAACATTCATTCTTTATTCAAGATAATATAAGCCAAGCAACTTAATATCATCATAGAGATTAGATGAAAAAACTATATACTTAAAAATATCTAATAATCTGAGTATCTATATTTCTAAAAATAGGTTGTCTTATTGGTGAATAACCAAACTATTGATACAATCTATTTGGGATAAATATCTAAACAAAATTTAATTCTTTTACTTCTATGACCCATGTAATTATGGAACTCATTTGATGAGTTACTCTCATTAATAAGATTTTGGGATATTGCATAACTAATAAAAGTATGTGGCATAATAAAGTCATAATAAGTTTTTGATATTTTTGTTATGGAATATTTAGTTTGGTTAGTTAATATGTCATAATTATTCTTGTATAAGGATAACCGTTCTTAGTAGGTTAGTTAGCATTGAATTTGATAAATATTCTCAAATCTAAAAGTTTAATTTTGTTAACTTGTTTGAATGTGGATAGTTGATTTTTGGATTTTTTTTATATTTTTTCTTCTTTTTTTTTCTTTCCATCCACAAATCTACAAAATCAAAATGTATAGAAAATTTTTCCAAGTCTTTCTAACTAATTATCTTAAAGAGTTACATGAAGAGAATGAAGCATATTAAAATTGATTTTGGGAAACATGCAATAGAAATGAGCAAAAGTATCCCAAAGTTTCATTAAAATGAGAGTTATGATGCTAAATGAAGTGACTTAAATTATGAACCTTATGATGAGTAGTAGTAACCCTATTATTAGTCTGAAGAGAGTTATGGATGCTAGGGATATACAAGCTATGAGATGAGGACATATAATGAATCTAAACCATTTTTGATATCTTATTGGATAGCTAAAATTGATGAATTATTGAAAGAATTGAGAATAGATAATGCTATTAATTAAGAAAAGATGAGACAATAGAGAGAGAAAAAAGTCATGAATTGGGTAAGTCCAAAGAAAATGTTGCGTCAAAAATTATTGTAGCTAATGCAAAAATAGTTATGGCTAAAAATTTAGAAGATGGAATTGAAGATACAATCTCAGTTGTTCAAAAAGAATATGAAGAAGTGAATGATAAAATATATTTTGCCAATATAGAAATACTTGTTGTAGAAATGCTTGAAGAGAAAATTAAAGATATGGCCTCAATTGTTCAAAAAGAAAAAGTTGAAGTGAATGACAAAATTGTGGCTAAAACAAAGATAAATGTTGTATAGAATCTTGAAGAAAAAATAAAAGATGTGGCCTCAGTTATTCAAGAAGAAAAAGATGAAGTGAGTGATTAAATCTTCATAGCTAGTACACAAATAATTGTGCTAGAAATTCTGAGGAGGAACTAGAATATAAGACATTAATTTCAGCCCATAACGTTTTATGTTCTGAATTGGAAAATGTTAATGAGTTGTGTAAATAGAAAATTGAAAAAGTCAAGACATTTCACAATGTCAAGGTTAAAGACACAATAAAGAAGAGTCTGACATATAATAATTCTATGGATGAGATTTTTTGTAGGGGCGGAAATCCCAAAAGCATGGGCAAAATCTTTTATAGTATTGATTCCAAAAAAAGAATCACCACAGAAATGTGAGGATTATAGACCAATAAGCTTATGCAATGCTATTTATAAAATACTGGCAAAAATATTACAAAATAGGCTGAGCTTAATTTTACAAAAGAAATATACAAAAAAAGAATCACCGCAAAAAATGCGCTCCTTCACATGGAAGGCTTTAATGAATGCTATACCGGTAGATAGAAATATACAAAAGAAAGGTATAAACATCGCATCAATATGTGAATGCTGTTTACAAGCGGTTGAAACCACTGATCATTTGCTTTCTAATGGTCCCATCGTAGCAGAAATATGGAAAGAAATAGAAGGGGAAAAAAGAATATGTAAAATAGATGATGGATTAATAGATAAAGTTAAAAAATGGGAAAAGGAGAAAATGAAAAGCCCCACCAGGAAATGGCTCAACCAAAAACTGCCGCATCTAATTATTTGGTGTATATGGAAATCTCGAAACAAAAGTAAATTCGAAAATATAAGGATGAATTTAACAGAAATTATAACAGATATTAGAAAGGAGATATGTAATATATCACTAATAAAACCGATAGTTATTCAGAAAATGAAACAAGAAAAGAAGCTTGAGAAAGAATGGGATCTCACATATAAAGTTTTAAATCAGCAAAGGGCTAAATGCATACAGTGGAATGCTCCACCGGTTGGTAAACTCTCACTTAATACGGATGGGAGTTTTAGCAGGGACACTGGAATAGCAGGAGGAGGCGGGGTAATAAAAGATCATATAGGGACAGTACAGAGAGCTTTCACCAGATCTAGTAGAGCCTCTTCGGCATTAGAATCTGAAATCAGAGCATTAAAATCAGGGTTAGAGATATGCAAGCTGCTTAACTTTAAAAACATTGATGTACAGGTAGACTCAAAATTACTAGTTGATACAGTAATCAATAAGAAAATATTATGGAGGAATGAAGAGGAACTAGAAGTAATTCTTGGTCTTATGGATGAACTGAAGGCCTCAATAATATATATATACAGAGAAGTGAACTATCTAGCGGATAATCTATCTAAAATAGGTACCACCAGAGGAGATATAGAATTTAATGAGAAACTCATGCCAAACAAACTAAAGGGAATAACATGTTTAGATAAAATGGGTTTTCCTTATTTTAGAATAAATAAACAGACCAAGAAGATATAACAAAGCCTCAACTTTCTGATGGATTGGGCGGGAATAATGAGTATTTTACAATATCTATCATGACTATTGCTAATATATTATCATAATATCTATTCTGACTTTTACGCTGCTATATAAACATTGTTATATAAAAATTTACAGTTAAACTTAATAAGTATAATTTCTGCTATTCCTTGTTCTGCTGCTCTTGCTGCTGTAATAGGATGAGGAAATAGGGCAAGGTAATAGTGCAAGGTATTGGTTTCCTTATTGCTGATCCATTTAAGTTGATTCCTTAGCTAAAATCTTGTGTTGCTGTTCCTTTTTTTGCTTGTGGTTTGGTTTTGCTGCAGATATTCAGATAAGGGTCACCCCGGTCCTGAGGGAGACTATAAATTGATTATTGAGGCCTATTTCTTTAGCTAAAATTTTGTGTCGCTGAGTCCCAAAAAGCATTGAAAATGGAAAGGGGTCCTAGGGGTGTTTTTCTGTTTAGCTTCATCTAAGTAAAATAAGGGCTGTTTGTTGGGCAGAAGAGTTAGGTTAGGTTAAGTATAGAGGGGGGTTTTTTCTTTTTTCGTATATTTATTGTTTTGCAGGAAATATCGCAGACAATCCAATACCGGTAGTGGGATAGACAGAGGCTTTGGCACTTTGAGGTGCTGAAAGACAACTTAAGACAGGAAATGGTTGTTTTCTCTTTTCTGTCATTTTAAGAGTACAGTTCAAGCCTGGGGTGTTTTTGAAAAGGCTGCAAGCATTGGTCCCAAAAAGCATTGAAAATGGAAAGGGGTCCTAGGGGTGTTTTTTCTGGCTAGCTTCATCTATATGGTTGTTTGTTGGGCAGAAAATATTGCAGACAGCTTAAGATAGAGGCTTTGTTGGGCTGTTTGTTAAGTATAGAGGGGGGTTTTTCTTTTTTTCGTATATTCACTGTTTTGCAGGAAATATCGCAGACAATCCAATACTGGTAGTGGGAAAGACAGAGGCTTTGGCACTTTGAGGTGCTGAAAGACAGCTTAAGACAGAAAATGGAGGACTGTTCTCTCTTTTTTTCGTATATTTACTGTTTTTACTTTTGTTTTTATCCAATAATCGGGAGAGAGGGAGGGTTACTTTTATTTCCAGAAGACAGGAAATGGATGACTTTAAGAGGTTAGGAAGACAGCTTAAGAGGCTCGGGAATAGCTAAAGAGGGATTATTGGAGGCTCCAAGAGAAGCAATAACAGAAAATCTTAAAGGGCAGCATAAGGGACAGCATAAGAGGCAATAAAAAAAACATCAAAGGATCACATTGAAGTTACTTATGATACACAAAAAGCAAAGAGCTTACTTATAGCATACTTAAATGAAGAGAGTTAAAAGCATGATTTCATAGAGTTAGTTCTTTATTTCTTTTGAGAATGGATGTAAAAGGGAAAAAGGGTAGTATTAGTTTGTACAAATGGTATTCCTCCGCCAAAAGAGAGGGCATAATAATAATAAAACAAACCTTTTAAAAAAAAAAAAATTCTATGGATGAGGTATATTAAGAAAATCATTCATCATCCATGATTGATATTGAATGTATAATAAAGAAAAAAGTAGGATGGTATATTAAGAAGCATATTAAGGATAACAGGGATCTCTAATAGAGAGGAAAAAGTTTTGAAGGTAGCTGTGGATGTTAAACGTAACACTATTTGTGAGGTAACCCAAAAAATTTTTTATTTGCTGCTTGCATAATGAAAAGTGATTATTGTGAGAATAAAAGTTGCTTGTAAATATTTACACTTAAATCCCTCATCCCCTCCTCAATATGTTAATGAACAACTTCAGGCACGACCTATCCTCATATCCCAAACCCTTAAGTGATTCGACGACTTGTGTATATTCAAACTAATTACTATTCAATATTTTTTACCCAAAGTTATAGGCTTTTTAGAGCCATGACTTTGGTGCATAGAAAGAAATAGCTCATCAAGATCTGCATGACTAAGTCATGTCAAGTTTTTAGAGCTATGACTTTGATATTACATAAGAAAAAGTATTATAAAAGCTATTTGATAAGGTTGTAGTAGTTTTTTAGAATCATGACTTTTGTGCTATAGAAAAAAAAGTATTATATTAGCTATATAGAAAAGTTGGTTTTTAGAGCAACGACTTAGGAGGTACTACTTACCATAATGGCATGACTTTAATAAATAGAAGAAATACAAACTCATAGAGTCATGACCTTCAATTACTAGGTTACAATTATAAATACCTAATCATCGAATCTCCTCCATGAAAATCTCTATTTTTCTACCAATTCCAGGACAATTCACAATTAATCCTTTTAGTTTATTGTTTCGATAATGGAAAGAATGATATCATCAAAAAAGAATATCATGGAGATGAGTTATAAGGAGAAAGGGAAGTGAAAAAAATCTAGCACCAAAGAAATACTACCTAAAATTGTGACACCCTTAGTAACTTTTGTTATAGATATTGGGTAGAGATAGATGGACTCCATGCTATCCAAATAAATGTTTTTTAGAGAGAATGGATTCAATGAATTTATTCATTCCTTTGGGGATATCAGAAAATAAAACTGGATGTTATTTTGTATGCATAGAGAATGGGAGAAAGCCTCAATTCTGAAAATATTCTATATAAATTTCGGGGATAGGTGGGAGAAGATGTGTAATGTGAGAAAGATTTGGATTCTTTTTGATAGGAGGATCATTATCAAGTTACTTGGATTCTCATGTACAAAATGGTAGTTTTCATTTTAAATCTCTTTCCAAGCAAATCAATTTTTCAGTTATCACTAAATTATTGAAAAATAAAAATGGTACATGGAGGGTGAGGTCAAAGATCATGTATAGATATTTGATAAGGAAAGAACTCACAAAAGCAAATAATTGTGTACTACATCTTAGTAAGTTTCATTATCGTTATGCTGAGACATATTTGGTCTTCATGGTGAGATGTCAAGTACTGGGGTTGAGCTATATACTGCTCCTGGTTTTGATGCAGTTCTGCAAGTGCTGCTGTAGGTGATTGAGTAGATGTTGTAGCTAGAGCATTATGCCGAATAATTCGAGGTAGATCATCGGAGTCAAATTGCAGTCCTCCATCCTGAAACTTCTTTGTAAGCCAGTCAAAATCCAGATGCAACTCATCCCTATCAACCTCATAGTCAATCATGTATCGCTCGGTATCGGCCAACTAATACTGTATATCATTTCGCATCACGTCTTGAAATTCAAATATGGTCCTGAAAATGCAGCTTCATTATCTGGTAGCCAATGCGAGTAGAATGATGATGTTGATGAACCGACGCCATAGACGGACATCTTCTCCTTGCCATCAACAGCAGCATACCAAATCTGATTCGTATCAACTGGTAGAGCTGATGAATGAGAACTACCTTTTGCACCATCACATGAACCTGAAGAAGACTTGAATACACTTGAGTCGTAGAAGCTAACATTTCCTCATATCTCACTAATAAACATGTACGATATGTATTTAAATTTATATTCAAAAAAAAAGAAAAGATATTTTTTTAATGAAGCTTACATTTACTGTATGAGATCTCTGATCAACAAATGTCTGATCATCATGAACCTTCGTGTGCGTGTATTTGAATAAGTGAGGAGCACTGGGCTTCTTAACTTCCTTGCGTGTCTTTAATTAAACACAATACATACGTTAATTCTATTGAAAAAAAATTTTATGACTAATGAAAATTAGGCATAATTGAACAAAATTCATAAAGTAATAAACATAAACTGTATAAATTAGAAATAATATCAATGCTCATTCATGCTCACGCATAGAGCGAGATCCACAAGTGTGTGTTGATGCCACTATTCTCCCCAGCCTGCTATGAGTGATGATTGCTGCTATGTTTATCAAACCTTTTCCTTTAATCAATATCTTCTCATCTTCTCCACCAATCTTTGAAAACATGATCTGAGACACTTAAATCTTGTTCTTTCTTCTTCACCCATTTATTTTGACCTCGTACACGGGGTCTTTATATTGAATGGCAGCATGTTTGTAGAACACACTTTTGATCACCTCCTTTGTCCGTGTCCACCTATAAACTTTTTGCAATTATAATTAAAATATTTTTAAACAGTGACCAAATGAATAAATAAAATATGTAATAAATGTTAGGTAGTAATATGTACCTTAAATTCTCTCCAAATTATTAATTGGTCTCTATGTGTCAGTGACTTCCAATTATGTCCATAAGGTTTAAAGGACTTCCTGAAAATTGTCCTCAAAACTTTAGAAATGGAACCAGACACTCTAACTTTGTCCTGTAACCTAAAATTTAATAGCAAGTTAGAAATAAATTAAGAAATTAATAAATCATTAGTTAAGTTTTATATCTTATGGAATATCCATTATCAGATCAAACTAAGCAATAAGAAGAGTCTCGTCTGTAGGGTGCTCTAAGGAAGACTCTCCAACATCTCCATCCTCTCCCTCCCACGTCTCTTGATCATTCATCAAAATATCAGAACCATTATGTGGATCAGTCTGCTGATGCTACTACTACGGTACATTTACAACCTTCTTTGTCTACTATGGCCTCTCATTCACCCATGACCTTCTACCAAGTTCGGACATACCTGATGCCTTGCTACCTATACCAGACTAATATGACCTTGCAATGTGCTGCCTCTACCTCTTCCACGCGCCATATCTATTTA
Organism: Sapria himalayana; assembly: GCA_029783825.1. NCBI lineage: Eukaryota > Viridiplantae > Streptophyta > Magnoliopsida > Malpighiales > Rafflesiaceae > Sapria > Sapria himalayana. The sequence goes on from JAREIK010003470.1 coordinate 77,912, forward strand.
AAATAATAAACAACACATTATTGATTAGTAAGCATCAAGTAAAATACATAAGGAAATTAACATAAACAAAAATGATTAATGATTAAAATAACATAAAACTCACTATCTACTCTAAATCATCAGAATCATTCAAATCTAGTTCATCTTCCTCTTCAAATGTAGTAACATCATTTTCAAACTTCTTTTCATCACACATTTCTTCCTCATTATCAATTAAATATTCATCAACATCTAAATTCCTACTTATATCCATCTCAGAAGATGTGACTAAAAGGAAGTCTTCATCCCCCACCACAACTTCGATTATAACATCATTGTAATCATTTTGAAAAGCTGGTTCTATGACATTAGTTCTTGGTGTTGCAGGGATGTCAATTTGAACCCTTGCTTTTATATTGCACAAAGCTTTCCAATCCTTTATAGGATGGGTCTGACCCAGATATTCACAATAATAAATCTGTGATGCTTGTACTACTAATACAAAAGGTTCATACATATTGAATCATTTTTTATTGTGCACATCAACAAGATAATATTGAGGATGGACAACACTACTAACATGTGGTGTTGGATCGAATCATTCACATTTGAATAATACAGTTACTTTAAATGGGAGGGCTTCAAATTCTAACTCGATCACTTTGACTAGAGTCCCATAATAGTCATATTCAAATTTATTGTATACAGATCCTTTAATGCATACCCCCGTATTGTCTGTTGCCTGATAACTACTATACAATTTAGTGTGAAATTTAAAACCATTCACACCGTAACCATTATAAGTTCTAACCTCTCTTAGAGGACCTCGTGCTATACTTCGAAAGTAATGATTGGAAATTTTATTTTCATGATTATGAACCTGCAATCGAAAATCAGTGGATTGTTGAGATTACAATTATAACTTTTTATTAGAACAATATAATAATTTTGTGATTTTCATTTTAAGTAAACATACGTTATTTTCAAAAAATGATGGAAATTCTTGCTTCGTCATGGCATTGATAGCTTCTTCATTCATGTTTGGAAACTATTTATGTTTATCTGTAAAAAATTGACAAAAAAAAGAATTTAGAAATAATGGATACATTAATAGGAAATAATAAATTAAAATGGTAAATAGATCTCATTTGACGTTTAGGTAATACTTGCTTTATGAATGATTGAACCTCTGGACAATTCATTAGGACATATAGAAGTGCGGTAGTATATTCATTGTCTGCTAGATACCATTTTCCTTAAGCACCAATTGCTTTACCCAAGGCTTGAAAATTTCAAACATATCATTATCCAGTATGTCAATAAAATAAACCTAATTATACTTTTCTTTAAGTGGAAGAGTTGGATCTCCTTTTTTGAAATATAATGATGCTAATTTGGCAGTCTCATCCATAATTTAACCTATTGATATAGAATCATCACCCTGAGCTCTATTCATTTTGTATGTTTTATTTTTCTCAAGTATCTACAAAAAGATTATTGAATATTACAAGTCATTTGTGTGTGTGTGTGTGTGTAGGAAAAGAACTTGTTGAGTAAATTAATATTACCTTTTTGGAGGATACTTCTAATGATAATGGATAGGACTAGTAATCCTAGCTTCATAAGTCAAGTGCACTGTAAGATGTTCCATTGAGTCAAAAAACTTAGAGGGAAGATTTTCTCAAATTTTCATAAGATAATAGAAATTTAGTCATCCAGATTCCTAAATTCCTCATCAATCAAAGAAAAAGAAGTTAATTGCTTAAAGAATAAATAAATCTTAGTTATTGGCTCCCATATTCTATTAGGCAAGAATTCTCGAAGAACAATTGGTAACAACCTTTTCATGAATACATGCCAATCATGACTCTTCATGCCAAACATCTTAAGTTTGTTCAATTCTACCCACTCCAACACACCCTTCTTCTATGATTTATTCACAACAAATGGCACATCAGGGTATTTACTGGTGACAAGATTTTTACAAATTGAGTACGATGACAATATTTATTCAACTTATCTCTTGACTTGTACGTGTCCTTAGTTTTCCCTAGAATGTTAAATACTGTATTGAAAATATTCTCAAACACATTCTTCTCCATATGCATAACATCAAGATTGTGCCTGAGCAAGTGTTCACGCAAGTATGGAAAATCCCAGAAAATACTTCTTTTATTCCACCCACAAATCTTAGATATAGTTGCATTCACAACCTCAACATCAATATCTATCACTTTCCTCAACCCTATGTTATTCAATTCCTACAGAATATCAACCCCAAATCTAACCCACGGGAATTGTTTAGTAACCTTTCTATTCTTAATGAAGTTTTTGGTGTTATGTTGAAATGGATGATTAATGGGCAAAAACTTCTGATGGTTGTATAATCATGACTATTTTCCACTTTTAATTAATCTAAAAGCATCAAAATCTTCCATAGAATGCAGACATGCTAACATACCAGTTGTACTCCACCCAGACTTCATAGAATATGCTAAAAAGTCATTTATGGTCCATATGAGGGCAGTGCGCATCTGAAAATTTTTCCATTTGGAAATATAATAAGTTTGAACCCCAACACCCCAAATACTTTTCAAGTCTGCTATCAATGGCTGCAAGAAAACATCTATCTTCCCCTTTGGATTCATTGGCCCCGACACTAACATAGTAAAAAACATAAATTCTTCCTTCAAACATAAGTATGGAGGCAAGTTATACCGCATTACCACCACAAGCCACAATGAATATTATTGTCCAGATTGACCAAACGGATAAAAACAATTAGCCAAACCTAGCCTAACATTTCAAATATCAGAAGAAAAATCAGAAAAACTCCCATCAAAATGTTTCCAAGTAGGAGCATCAGAAGGGTGGACACATCTTACCATCCTTTATATGATGCTCTGAATGCCACCTCATTTCATTAGATGTTGTGATTGATGCATACAATCTCTGCAACCTAGGTATTATTGGAAAATGATGCATTTTTTATATGGGACCTTCAACTTTCGTATATACAATCTATTTCTAGAACTCCTAACCTTTTGCTTGTACCGAGCATGGCCACATATTTTACAACTCTTAAGGTCACTATCATCACCCTCGTTTATCATACAGTTGTTCACACAATAATGAATGACCTGTAAGGGAAATCCCAAGCCTCTAACTAACTTCTTCGTGCTGTAGAAATCCAATGGTATCAGATTATCTCCTAGAAACAATTTTTGAATAAAATAAGACAAATAATCAAACCATGCCTACGGACACTTGTGTCTGCACTTTATTTCTAACATCCTCACGACCACAGATAGTTGAGTATGCTTAGAATTTTTCTCATATGCAGGTTTGTCTCCAGCTCAAATCTTGTCATACAAATTCCTTGCCTCGGCATTGGGTTCATCATTTAGGTTGAATTCAGGACCCACTGCATCAAAAACCATTCTATGGTATCTAGTTTTATTCATATTATCTGAGACCATCTGATTAGTTTCACTTACTATCACCTATACTCAACTTGAACACCTTTGTTGGACTTGCTTCTTACCATGGTATATCCAAACATAGTAATCCACAACAAACCATTTCTATACAAATGCATTTTCACAGTCTCAACATTCTAAAAGAAAACTCAACAAATTCATACACCTTTGTTGGACTAATCTGATATTTAACTAAAGTGCAAGGACATCATATATATGTACCACCATTCATACACTCAGGATGTCTAAGAGCAAACTCAACAAATTCATCAACTTTATCCCCCCATTCATTAGAGGAACTTCCATTGATTATTTGACCCTTGTACATCAATTCACGATCGTCTTCCATAACTTGTAACAAAAAAATCAATTTAGTAAACAAACACGATTGTCTCTAATTAATTTTATGTTCATTGAAAATTTATTTTGGTTCCGATAAAGATTTTTTTACGTGTGATATGGATCCTACTATACATCCACCTCTACCTCCACCCATCCAATAGTTATTTTCACTTCAATAGGTTTTGTCCTAATCCATAATGGAGCATTAACAATAAATAGCTAGGAATTTGGTTAAAGCATAAAAAAAGGGATCAAACACATTAACCAGGGCTACAAACTTCTTCTTTGTTTGTTCAAAATTATGGTGTACCTGGAAACACAAGGCACAAAAAATTTGCTTTTAAATTTTATAGGATGAAAGTTCATTACATACATAGATACAAACATACATAGATACAAACATACATAGATACAAACATACATAGATACAAACATACATTGATACATACATACATACATGGATACATACATATATGGATACATACATACATATATGACCTTTTTCTCTTCTAAAAGATGCAAATTATAATAAAAAAATAAAATTTTTTAATACCCTATTAATATTAACACATTATGCCTAATTCGAATACCAAATAAAGTTTTTCAATCAATTACAAATTAGTTTCCCATCCGTTGCATCTTAACACATAATGAGAAGTAGCTTAGATGATTATGAAATTTGTTTGTAAAACTTTTAATTACATCATAAGAAACTATTAGACCATATACTTGTCTTGTATTGAGTTTTTGGGCTTTCTCACGAGGCTTTAACACATTGTATGGATTGGTATCACAAAATGTGGAAGAGGTTTCAGAATCAACCATACCTCATTACACCTAACACTTAGGAAAAATAAATGTCAGTAAGATGAAAATAATTCAAATCAAAAATAAATAGCAAGTAAGCAATAGAATATGTAAAAGCAACTCCTGTGATTCATCAACCACTTAAACAGTTATTTATGAGAAATGTCAAACATAGAGGCATAAAAATGGCCGTTTTGTGGCGGAATGGTCCATTATAGTGTGACATATATGTATAGTTATATATTATTATACATATAGTATATATAGTTATAAATCAGTATATATAGTTAGACATATAGTTTTACACACACACACACACACACACACAAGTAATTATAAGTAATTATACATAAATGTATACGAAGTTATAAACAAATATATAGATTTACATATATGTATGCATATATGTATGCATATATGTATAAATAGTTACAAATATAGTTATATTTAATTATATAGACTTTTATATAGTTATACAGATATTTATATATAGTTATACACATATAGTTAAACATAATGTTGTATGTTGTTATACATTTAATTATAAATATAGTTACATGTGATTATACATATAGTTAAACATATAGTTAAACATATAGTTAAACATATAGTTAAACATATAGTTATACATGTAGGTTTATATATTTGTTCATTTAATTTTATATATTTATACATATAGTTATGTATAGGTTTATATATAGTAGAATACTTTTTTATATATTAATATATACAAATATATATTAAATATAAGTTGTAAAGTATATATTTAAATATTATTATATATAAAGCTTTTATAGTTATACATATAGTAAGATACAATTATTTATTATTATGTATTATTATTCATATAATAAATATAGGTATACATAGTTATATATAATTAAAAAGAATAGTTATATATAGATATATTAATACACATAGTGATAAGTAGTTATACATAAATGTATACAAAATTATAAACAAATATGTAGATTTACATTTATGTATACATATATGTATACATAGTTATAAATATAGTTATATTTAATTATATAGAGTTTTATATAGTTATACAAATATAAATAAATAGTTATACACATTTAGTAAAACATGATGTTATATGTTGTTATACAATAATTATAAATATAGTTACACGTGGTTATACATATTGTTACACATTTAGTTATACTTATATTTATACATATAGGTATAAATATGTTTTCATTTAATTTTATATATTTATACATATAATTATGTATAGCTATAGTTATAGTAAAATACTTTTTTATATGCTAATATATACAAATATATATTAAATATAAGCTATAAATTTAATATTTAAATATAATTATGCATCAAACTTTTATATTTATACATATAGTAAGATACAATTATTTATAGTTATATATTATTATACATATAATATATATAATTATAAATAGTTATATTTAATTTAACATATAGTTATATATAGATATATTCATACAAGTAGTTATAAGTAGTTACACATAAATATATACAACGTTATAAACAAATATTTGATTTAATTATATGAATACATATATGTATATATAGTTACAAATTTTATTATATTTAATTATATAGAGTGTTACATAGTTATACAAATATTTATATATAGTTATACACATACAGTTATAAATATATATGTAATTAAAGATATAAGTATATATAATATTTATATAGTTATACATTTAGTAAAATACAATTATATATAGTTATATATTAGTATACATATAATATAATTTTTTAAAAATATAGTTATATAAAATTATACATATAGTTATACTTTATTATTTTGTTAAAAATTAGTTATGTATAATTATAAATATAATAATAATAATAGTTTACTTAATTATAAATATAATTATAAATACTTTTATATATAATGTCATATGATTATATAATTAAACACGTGTTTATATATAATATTTTTGATTAAAATATTTTTATAAATGTTACTAAAATATAATTATATATATGTAACACTTTTATAAATAATATATAGTATTTGTATCACATTTATATAAACATTATAAATATTCTATATTTATATATAAATTAATATGTAATATAAAAATTTAGAAAATTGTATAATCATTTAATGTTTCATAATTGTTATATAAAAAAATTTAGAAATGGATAGTTATATGTGAAGTTGTATAGATATTTACAAACATTAATACATATGTGTAAATATTTATATTTAACATTATATGTTAATATAAACATATAATTGTTTATATATAATGTAATAAATTTAAATAAATTAAAGTATAGATATTTATATATAATGTCATACGATTATATAATTTTATAAAACTTTGTATATATTGTTACATGTTTATAATTTATTCAGAGATAACAAAAATATAACCCATTAACATTAAGTTTAATTTTTCTTAAGTTACAGGAGTAGAAAATATCATGCATTATATATTTTCTTCAGCTGCAGAAGGATAGAACAAAATGCAAACATATTGTATTTGAAATAAATAAAACCTTAAAAATTTAAATAGTAGAAGAATAAATATTACACTGACAATTTATAGTTTCATTAATGGAGTAGAATCAAAATCATATAGGTTAAATGAAAATAGAAGCAAAAAGAAAGAAAATCGAGGGAGAATTAAAAAAAGCTAATACTCGATTATCTTGAAAAAATGAAAATTCGATAGTGCTAATAAAATTCAGAGAGATGGAGATATGTATATAGCATTCTGAAGGAGAAGAACAATGGAAAACTTACATGCATTCAGAAGAAATGATAGAATTTCTTGGTTTCTCCCTTATAGTCGCATATCGCTTCTGCTTTGAAAAATAAAAGAGGGGAAGTTTGCTAATTGTTAATGACTTAGCAAATTTTTTTTAAATCAAAAAATTTAACCTAGAAATTACCGACCAAAATTTTGGTTGGTAGTTTGGTAAGTAGTTTGGTCGGTAATTAAGAAGTTATAAATATTTTGGAAGCTACTTTACCGACCATTTTTCATGATAATATATTTTTTGTCTTTAAATGGTAGGAAATTTGTCGGTAATTTTTATTCGCTAATTTCCAACTAATTTAGAGATCAATTTCCGACCAAATATAGTTGGTCGGTAAATATGGTCAGTAAATATGGTCGATCTTTGATAGGAAATAATATTGTTGAAAATATTTTTGTTTGAAACCCCTTTTTGGACTCCAAATAATCATGATTTGGTCAGTAATTACTGACCTAATTTTTAGGTCGGTTGTTTAGTTGATAATTAAGTAGTTATAAATATTTTGGAAAACTACTTTACCGACCATTTTTCATTGTAATATATTTTTGGTCGTTAAATGGTCAGTAATTTATTGGTAATTTTTATTCCCTAATTCCTTACTAATTTATAAATTAATTTCAGACCAACAAAATTTGGTCAATAAATATGGTTGGTCTTTGGTCGGAAATATGGTCGAAAATATGGTTGGAAATAGTTTTTTTTTTCCGAAAACCCCTTTTGGTCTCTAAATGATCATGATTTGGTCGGTAATTACTGTCCTATTATTTTGGTCGGTAGTTTGGTCTGTATTCTTGTTATTTTTAGTAGTGGATAACTTAGAAAATCTTTGTGTTGAATGTATATATTATAATAATACTGAGATGTGTGATATTTTTAAAGTCTTGGTGCGATGATAAGTGACTTGATCCAAGTAAGCTAAGTCTCGTATTTGAGACTTATCAGATATAGCTGTTAGAGATCTAGCTTAGATTTCCTTTCAATTTACCAAAATCATATTTGTAGAGAATTTTATATAAAGTGCTAAAGGGAAGACCACAAGTGGATCTACTCCTCCTCGAGGTATTGATGATAATTTTTCAAAGCCTACTGGCTTAGATGAAATTTAATCTAGTGTGTCTTATTGGACTATCAGAGGTTCCACTTACAAGCAATATTTTGACATTGACACTTTTATAAAATGAGATGTAGAAATTATAAAATTAACTTTAACACAAACTGAAATAACAAAAATCAAATTTCAGTAACTCTTATATACATATTAACTCATAAAAAACCCTTATATAGAGGCAAGTTCATTTGGGCGGCCCACATGAGTTGGTTGCTCCCATCAAGAAGGAAAATAAAAGTAAAAACCCCCAAATATTAAATAACTCCAATTACAAATTTCAATTTCCTTTTTATTCTGGTGTGTGAAAGTTAAGAATATCAAAAGGTAAAATAATCAAATTAATTTGAACTAGAATCAAAGAATATTCACTTGTAACATAATAAACTAATAATAATTAAAACAATAATTGTGTTGGCGATAATAAGAGCATCCTATGATGTTCTCAAATAATTTTTGGTTGTTCAAGGGAAGATCCTAAAGAGCTAGAAGTGCATTATAGTTAGATTATAGGCAATGATGTCGGCTCGTGAAGGAAGGTTGGTGCACATAAGGGGTTTACATGGAGAAATATCTGAATAGAATCAATTTGTATGATAGGAATTAATAATGAAAGCATAAGACAACGTGAAAATTTTCCAAATTATGGGTTAAATTGTTTATGGACCTGATTACAAACATATGATACAATAGGCATGGGTGACCCAAGAATTTTGAAACTCTAGGATGAGAAGACAATCCTGGGTTAGAAGAAACACCAACATTACCCACCAAAGCAGAACTTGAACTTGCCACTATTCATGAAACATCTTTAAGTTGTATTGACAAATCCCTATCATGCAATTTATTATCGTTACCATAAAAAATATTACTAGAGAAAATTGTATATTTAATGTCTGTTGTATTTAGTTTGTTTTTATAAACTGCTTTGTATAACAAAAAATGATTTCTATTTATATATTGTTAGTGCATGAAATAAAATATTGAAAGGTTTGGAATGCAGCAATAACACATAATGGGAGTTGATGCTCGGTCAATGGGCTGAAGAAAATTTTGGAGCATAACTCGATCCACCCAAGTGATTCGAGCCGCAACATTATTAATATCGAGAAATTGTATAATATAAATTGATTTTTTATTTCTTTTTTTTTGCTACTCCCAATTTACTGCTGAACTATTCATTTTTGTCTTCTCTCTCTGTATGATTTTTTTTCTTCGCAATTGCTACATTTGTAAGACATTGTTTTGGTTTTAATCTGTAAACAGATAAGTATTTTTCTAGTGGATATAGCTAGTCATGCTGAACGACCAGTGAACCATATTATTTTATGTGTTTCTGGATTGTGGTTTGTGGATATATCATTTTTTTGTTTTCTTCTTCTTCTGGATCAATAAAATTACAAACCTTGGAAGCAGAATTACTAAGAATGTCTCATCTCAAATCATCAAGCCAACAAATTCATCATGTTGTCTAAGCAAGGAAATATTTTTTTCATGACTAGCTGACTTTTTAATAAAATCAGAAGAAATCTGCTTATTAATTATTAAAGGATTATACTATGAAAAACTTAACTTAATATCTAATTTGGATTTTCTAGCATCATTAAGATCATTACAAAAAACATATGTATTTGGATTAAATTGTTCTTTTTGATTTAGAATATTTAGTCTAAGATTGCCTTGACATATGAAATGAACCCTCACTAATAATAAATGTAGTTGATGGTGTACATTTATTGTATATTTTTTATATATTCATAATATAATAAGTTGGATTTCTTATTTTCTTTTAGAATAATTGTCATTATAGTCTATATGGAGGAAAGAATTAGACTTGAGTGATACTTTATTATAGCATTTATAAAATATTGAAACATTGAAATAATTATATTCTAAGTTTAGTATTGGTATATAAGATTTATAAAATCTACACATCATACATGCATTCATTGAAATAGTAAAACTAGATGGTTGCTACATATATATCTTATTCTTAAGATTATCATAGAGAAATGTGTTTCTCATGTCTAGCTGATATACATATTATTTGTGAGGAATTATAATAGATTGCAAAAATCTTATAATAACCATTTTGGAATTGTATTTTAATATTTGAGAATTCAAAAAATTGTGTCCATATGAATATATTTGAAAGAATCTAAAGTTAATTAACTATATGAATGATATAAGTGATATTTATTTTTGTTATAGAAAGCTATTTAAAAAATTTCTTATGATTCTCTGATTTCGGAAAGAATCAATTATGATATCTTTGTCTAATATAGTTAGATTGAGATTATCAAGTCTTTTAATCTTTTGGATGACTCATACCGCTTGTTTTGGGACTATAGGTGATATCATGGTATGTATTTATATATTGTATCTCATGATGAAAATTTTGGCACTATTTTTTTGTTTAAATATCGAGATGATGTTTTCTAAATAATGTTAAATATATAATAGCGATTATGATGAATATTACATAAAAACATAAATAATATTGAATTTTTGAGATTTTTAAAATAAAAATTGTCTACATAAAAAATAATTATTTTAATTTTGGTGAACAAAAATCTATTTTCTGAAAGAATAAAATGATGTTGTAAAAACCTTCTTGAAATTGATGGCAATACCACTAGCAAAAACACTTATTTACACTTGCAGAATTTGTGCCCCACCAAAACACTTTGCACAACTCTTACTTTGCCATCATTCATGTTGTGACATCATGTAAGCTTGATGTCATAACTCATAGAAACCCATTAGGGCTTTGCGTGCATTGGGGAGAGAGAGAAAGAAAAGAGAGTGGAGAGAAAAATAAAACAAAAAAAAGATAATATTATTCTAGTAAAGAACTCATTTTATTTGAATTTGATTGCTCATACTTCATTCACCATTAGTGTTGCAACCTACAGGCTTGTTTTTCTATTCCTTCATTCCTCATATAACTTGTATATGTTGCTTGCTACTTTGAATGTAAACTACATAATTTGAATTACTCTATTAGTTGTTTTGTTTTTATTTTTTGTGTGGCTCCTTTGTTCTTGTTCACCCTTTATTAATAGGTGGTTAGCTGGTAATATCTCATTATCAAATTGTCGATCTCTATTTTAAACGTGTCGTGCCCCCTCTTCTCATTCAAAGTGATGCTGCATTATCTGCCAGTAAGCCAAATATATGTGATTTCATTTAACTAGTATAAGAATATTTTTTTAAAGTAGTAGTTAGTAGTGAGGATGGCCCCCTCTTTTTTTTTTAATTTCATAGCTTAAAAGGAATAATAATTGTAAAATGTTGATTATTTTTATCCCATTGCAAAATTTTTGTGTAAACTATTAAAGAATGTTCATACAATAAATACTTATTTTTTTTAAGAATTATTTTTGTTCCCATTAATTGTTTTTTATTAAAGATTTACTTTTTGATAATTTGTCTGACTTCCATGGTCATTATATAATCATGGAATATAGAACCATCATGGGAGACAAAAAGGCTGATTCAACTCCATCACAATTAGAACCTTTGATACTACTGTCATCCTTCTTGAATAAAAGGAAAAGAACATAGACACTTTGTATAGTAGATGACCTATAAGGAGTCACTATTAACAGCCTTACGAGAATGATAGCACATCGAGTTCCATTAGATTACTCACATAGGAGAGCCTAGTACAAATATACAATCTAATGATGAAAATGATGATTTAGTTTTAAAAGATTTTATATTTATGTTGTATTTTTTTAACCATGTAACATTTATATCATAATTATTTCTAAACTATTTTTGGCTTTTATAAATAATAAAAAATGCTTTATAGTATATGTTTTTATTAAATTTAAAATAAAATTTTAAAAAAATGCAATCAATTTTTTTTTTAAAAAAAATAATGAAAATAATCTAGGAAAGAAAATAGCTAGGGATTTTTGCCTCACTAATTTAGCTAGGAAATTTTGAGTATATATTAAGTTGAAAAATATTAATTACTACACTTAATTATGATCAAAATTAGGAAGGAAAGAATATATTTAGGAAGGGAAGAATATAATTAGCTAAGGAATTTTTGTCGTTGAAAAATTTGCTAGAAATTTTTTTTTCGTTTTAATATTTTGTGACGAGCATTTTAGTTTGAGATTATTTACAAGGATAATCTATCGTTATTCTATTTTAGTGATGGAATATGCCCAAATAGCTAGGGAAATTTCCCTAGCTATTTGTTCTTTTTTGTAGTGAGATTGAATGATAGATTAATAGATATATTGATAGATAGATAGATAGAAAGATAACATAATAAGAAGATATATAGAGAGAGAGAGAGAGAGAGAGATATATATATATATATATATATAGAAAGATAGACAAATAAATAGATAAATAGATAGATATATAGTTAGTTAGTTAGTTAGAAAGATATATAGTTATTTTGATAGACAAATCGATAGAGAGATAGTTATAGAGATAGATAGATATAAAGATATATAAATATTTTGATAGACAAATCATTAGAGAGATAGTTATAATGATAGATAGATTGATAGATAAACAAATATATATAAAGATAGATAGTAAGAAAGAAAGAAAGATAGATAGATTAATAGATAGATTGATAAAATAGATAAACAGATAAATAGATAGATAGTTAGACTAATACATAAATACATATACACATACATACACATCAATAGATTATTTGATTGATTGATTGACAAATTTATAAATAGATTTATAAACATATTGATAGACAAATTATAAGATAGATTGATATTTAGATTGATAGACAGATTGATACATAGATATATAGATAGATAGATAGATTGATTGATAGATAGCTAGGTAGATAGATAGATATACAAATAGACAGATAGACAAATAGATAGATACATAGATAAATAGGTAGATAGATAGATAGATATATAAGCTAATAGATAGATAGATAGATATATAAGCTAATAGATAGATAGACATACAGATAGACATATATCTAGGCAGATAGATAGATAGATAGATAAAAAGATAGATAAACTAAAATAAAGATGGATAGATATATAAAAAAGACAGATAAACAGACAAACAGACAGATAGATAGATATATAGATAATCAAAATGATAGATAGATTGAAATATAGATTGACAGATAAACATATAGATAGATAGATAGACAGATATATATATATAGATTGATAGATAGATAGGTAGATATAAAGATTGATAAACAAATAGATACAGAAATAAATAGACAGATAGATAGAAAGAAAGAAAAATAGATAGATAGATAGAAAGATTGTTTGTTAGAAAGATAGATAGATATTTAGAAAAATAGTTAGACAAATAGATAGACATAAAATAGACAAATAAATAAACAAATAGATATATAGATAGATAGATATAAATATTTAAAGACATTTCAATGACAAATTGAGACATATAGATATATAAATAAAAAGATAGAAAAATAGTTTGTTAGAGATATAGATAGATAAATAGATAGATAGATAGACATATAAATAGACATATAGATAAATAGATAAATAGATTAATAGATAGATAGATAAATTGACAGAGAGATTGACTGATTGATAATATAGATAGATAGATATACATACAGATAGATATAAAGAAAGATAGATAGATATATAGATAGACTGATAGATAGACATACAGATAGATAAATAGATAGATAGACTAATAGATAGATAGATAGATAGACTGATAGATAGATAGATAGACAATTGATGGACAGTTATATAGATAAATAATTAGACATATAAATATACAAATAGATAGACAGATTGATAGATAGACATATAGATAAATAGATATATAGATATATAAACAGATAGATATATATAAAGATAAATAGATAGAAAAATAGATAGATAGATACAAAGATAGATCTATAGATAACTAGATAAATAGATAGATCGATAGAAAGATAGGTAGACATATAAATTGAACAAAAGATAGACAAATAGATAGATTTATATATAGATAGATAAATAGACAGATAGACAAATATATAGACAAATAGATAGATAGATATATATATATATATAGATATATAGATATATAGATAGATAGATATATAGACAAATAAATAGATTGATAGATAGATAAATAGATATATAACAAATAAATAGATAGAGAGAAAGATAGAAAAATAGACACATAAAGACAGAAATAGATGGATTGATAGAGAGATAGATACATAGACAGATAGATAGCCTAATAGAAAATCAAATATAATGACATACATATAGATTGATAGATAATTATACATATAGAAAGAATGATTGATTGATTGATGATAGACTGACCGATAAATTGATAAATTGATAAATAAACACATAGAGAGACAGACAAACAGAAAAACATATAGAGAGCTAGATGGATAGACAAATAGATAAACACAGATATAAACATACTGATATATTGATAGATTAATAAACAGATAGACACACATATAGAAAGATAAATAGACAGATAGATAGATAGACATATAGATCGATAGATAAACAAATTGATTGAAAGATTGACAAATAGATAGACAGATAGATCGATAGATAGATAGATAGACATATAAATAGATAGAAATATATAGATAAGTAGATAAATAGAGTTACAAATAGATAGATTGTTAGACAAATTGATATATAGATTGATAGATAGAATGATAGACATATAGATAGATAGATTTTAATATTAATTGATAAAAAGATTGATAGAAAAATTAATAAACATATTAAAAGAAAGGTAGATAAATAGTTAGATAGAGAGATAGATTGGCAGATAGATTAACACCAAGATTGACAAATTGATAGAATGATTTATAGACAGATTGGTAGAGTGATTAAAAGATAGGTTGATAGAAAGATTGATAAATAAATAGATAAACAAATAATTATAAAGATAATATACATATAGATTCACAGATATTTAGATAGATAGATAGTTAGAGAGATAAATAAACACTTATATAGATAGATTGATATATAGATAGATAGAAAGATAGATAGATTGAGAGAAGATAGAAAGATAAAAAGATAGAAAAAAAGATAGATAGATAGATAAATAGACTGATAGATAGATAAATATATATATATAGAAAGTTAGTTAGATAGTAAGATTCATAGTGATAGACATATTGATAATTAGATTGATAGATAAATTGATATTTAGATTGATAAATAGATTGATAGACAAAATAAAAAATAGATGGATAGATAGATAGATAGTTAGATAATGAGATTGATGAACAAATTGATAGACATATTGATAATTATATTGAAAGATAGATTGTTATATATATTGATAGAAAATTTATAGAAAAATTTAAAAATAGATTAATACATAGAAAGATAGATAGATAGATTAACCTATAGATAGACATATATATAGATAGATATATGGACAGGTAAATAGATAGATAGACAGATAGACAGACAAATAGATAGATAGATAAATAGATAGACTGATATATCAAAAAATAGATAGATAGATAGATAGATACACAGATAGAAAGGTAGATTGATAAATAGATAGATAGATAGATAGAAAAATAGATAGATACATAGATAGTTTGATAGATGATTGAAAGATTGATAGATAGACATATAGATAAATTGATCGATAGATACATTGACATTTAGATAGACAAATAGATAGATAGACAGATTGATAGTTAGATAGATAGACAAATATATAGAAAGATAGATAGACAGATATATAGAAACATAAATATTATACAAATAAAATATAGATCGATATATATATATATACCGAAATATATATAAATATCAATAAATAGATAGATTGATAGATAAATAGTTAGATAGACAGATAGACTAAAAGATAGATCGATATATAGATTGGTAGATATATAGAAAGGTAGATAGATAAATAGATAGATATATAGATAGATAGACTACGAGATAGATATACATAGATAGAAAGATAGATAGATAGATAATTAGATAGACAGAGAGATAGATAGATAAATATTCAGGTATATTGAGAAATAGATAGATAGATAGGCATATTAATATATAGATAGACTCAAAGAAAGGCATATAGATAGATAGATATATAGATAGACATATATATAGACAAATATATAGATAGATAGATAGACAAATAAATATACACATATATACACAAATAAATATAGAGATAGAAAACCAATAGGTAGATAGATATATAGATAGATAGATAGATAGAATGATATAAATATCAATAGACATATAGATATTTAGATAGATATATAGACAAATAGATAGAAAGTAATATAGATAGATAGATATACATATGCATAAAGAGATAGATAGACAAATAGATATACAGATAGATAGATAGATATATTGAAAGATAGATTGATGTAAATTTATAGTTAGATTAATAGATAGATTCATAGACAGACACATATATAGATATATAGATAGATAGATAGATATATAGATATATAGATATATAGATAGACAGACAAATAGATAGATAGATAGATAGGTAGGTAGGCAGACATATAGATTGACTGATAAATATATAGATAGATAGATATATAAATAGATATATAGATAAACAGATAGATAGACATATAGATAGTAAAATAGATAGATAGATAGATAGATAATCAAATAGATTTCCATATAGATAGACAACTAGATATATAGACAAATAAACAAACATATAGACAAACAGATAGTTAGTTAGTTAGTCATTCAGGTAGATAGACAATTAGCTAGGTAGATAGATAGAGAAATAGATATACATATAGATAAACAAATAGATAGACAGATAGATTGAAAGATTGATAGACAGATAAAAAGATAGATAGATAGATAGACAAAGAGATAGATTGATTTAAAGATAGATAATTAGATAGACAAAATGATAGATATATATTTAGATAAATTGATAGACAAAAAGAAAAATAGATGTTTAGATTGACGGACAGATTGATAGATCGATATAGAGATAGATAGAGAAATATATATAACATAGATAGATAGACAGATAGATATACAAATATATATATATATATATATATATATATATATATATATATTGATAGACAGATAAATAGATGGATAGATAGAAAGATAGATAGAAAGATTTATCGATAAATAGATAAATAGAAAAATAGATTGATGTATATATAGACATATATATATATGGAAAGATCGACAAATAGATAGATAGATAGCTAGACAAATAGATACACTTTGATAGTTATATATAAAGACAGATGGATAGAGAGAAATATTGATAGACAAATAGGTATACATATAGATAGACAGATTGATATATAAATAGATAGATAGACAGATAGACTGACATATAGATATATAAACACTTAGAAAGATAGATAAATATATTGATAGAAAGAAGATAAATAGATAATTAGATAGATAGATAGAAAGATAGATAGATAGACAGAAAGATTGACAAAAAGATAGATAGATAAATAGATAGATACATAGGCAGATAAATAGATAGATAGATTGTCAGATAAACAAGTAGATCGATAGATATATAGATATATAGACAGATAGAAAGATAGATAGATAAATAGATAGATAAAAAGTTAGATGATAGATAGATTGACATATAGATAGTAGATAGATAATTGATAGATATATAGATAGATAGACATATAGATAGATAGATAAACAAATAGTTAGATAGACACATAGAAAGACAAATACTAAGATATATTAATAAATTATAAGACAAATATAATGACAAATAGATTAAACACAAATACATATACAGATAGATATAAAGATATACTAATAGATATATAGATAGATAGATATATAGATAGATAGATAAATAATTTGATAGATAAATAGATATATATAAGACAATTAAATAGACATATCGATAGACAGATTGATATATAGATATAAAGATAGATAGATAGATATATATACTGATCGATAGACATAAAGAAAAATAGATAGACTGATACATGGATAGACACATAGATACATAGATAAATATATACCTAGACAGACAAACAGACAGTTAGATAAATAGGTGTATTGATAGATAGACTTATAGATAGATAGATTTATAGATATATAGATAGTTAGACAAATAGATAGACAGGTTGATTTCCAATTATATAGATAAATAGATTTAATAATAGATTTACAAATAGATAGTCAAATAGAAAGACAAACATATAGAAAGATAGATAGAAAGATATATAGAAAGATTGATAAAAAAATAAATAGACCGATAGATAAATAGATTTATAGATAGATATATTGTTAGACATAATGATAAAAATATAGATAGACAAATATATAGATAGATATATATATATACACACACACACACACACACAAATATATAGATAGTTAAATAGATAGATAGATAGATAAATAGACAAATTGATAGACAGATATATAAAGATATATAGACAGATAGATAGATTGATTGATAGACAGATAGATAGTACAAGTGATAGACAAATAAATATACAGATAAATTGACAAAAATATTTTTAGATACATAGAAAAATAGATAAAAAATAGATAGATAGATATATAGATAGACAGACAGATCGATAGATAGATAGATAGATAGATAGATAGTAAAATAGATATATGGATATATTGACATATAGATATATAGAGAGATAGACAGATAGATACACAGATAGATATACATATATTGTTAGATAAATAGATAAACACATTGATAGACAGATATATAGACAGACAGATAGAAAGATAGATAGATAGACAAATAGATAGATAGATAGATAGACAGAAAGATAATAGATAGATACATAGATACATAGATACATAGATATACAGATAATGAGATAAAGACAAAGAAAGATAGATATATAAACACATAGATAGAAAAATAAATAGATTGATAGATAAAGATATATATATAAATTTTTAGATAGATAGAAAGATAGATTGATTGATAGAAATATAGAAAAATATATAGTCAAATTATTAGAAAGTTACATAGATAGAAAAATACATAGATAGATATACAAATCAATAGATATATAGATCGACAGATAGACATATAGATCGACAAATAGATAGATATATAAATAGATAGACAGACATACAAATAGATTGATGGATATATAGAGAGATAGATAGAAAGATAGTTAGATAGATAGATTGATTGATTGATTGACAGATATACATACATATAGAAAAATGGATAGATAGACTCATAGAAAGATTGATAGTCACATATATAAATAAATTGAAAGAAAAATAGTATGACAAATAGATTAACACACAGATAAAC
Source organism: Sapria himalayana (assembly GCA_029783825.1). NCBI lineage: Eukaryota > Viridiplantae > Streptophyta > Magnoliopsida > Malpighiales > Rafflesiaceae > Sapria > Sapria himalayana. The sequence goes on from JAREIK010003470.1 coordinate 97,664, forward strand.
AGACAGACAAACATATAGATAGATATAAAGATAGATAGTTAGACATATAGATTGTTAAACAAATTGATTGATATATAAATAGATCGAAAGATACACAAATTGATAGACATATAGTTAGATAGATTGATAGATAGATATAAAGATAGAAAATTGATATATAGATAGATAGATAGACAAATTGATCGACAGATACATAGATAGACACAGACAGATAAATAATTAGATAAATAGATAGATAGATAGATTGGTATATTGATAAATATATATAGATATAAAGATAGATAGAAAAATAGATAGACAGATTGATAGAGTAATAAATAGACAAATAGGTATACAAATAGATATTGAGATAGATTTATAAATATATTGTCAGAAAGAATGAAAGGCATATTTGATAGTTAGATAGATAGAAAGCTTGTTAAAAAATATATAGTTAAATATATAGATAGATTTATATGTAGATAGATAGATATACCGAATGATAGACAAATAGATAGATAGACAGATAGATAGAGAGATAGATAGATAGAAAGATAGATATAATGATAAACAAATCGATAGAAAGATTGTTATAAAAATAGATACGTAGACAAATAGATATAAAGATAGATAGTAATAAAGACATATAGATAGATACGAAAATGGATAAACAAATAAATAGATAGATAGTTAGACAAATAAATAAATAAATAAATAAATATAAATATATATATATATATATATATATATATATATATATATATATATATATTAGTAGTTAGAATAATGATTGATAAACAAATTTATTAAAAGATTAATAGACATTTGATAAACAAATTATAGATAGATTGATATAGAGATTGATAGACAGATTAATACATAGTTAGATACATAATTAGATAATAGATAGATAGATAGACAAATAGATAGATAGGCAGGTAGATAAATAAATAGATGGATATATGGAAAGATAGATATATAGATAGATAAATAGATAGTCATCTAGAAGTTAAAATAGATATCTAGACAGATAGCTAGATATATAAAAAGATAGAAAAATAGAAAGAAAGAAAGATAGATAGATAGATAAATAGATGGATCGATAGATAGATAGATAGATAGAGAGATAGTCAAATAGATAGATAGATTGAAATATAGATAGACATATAGAAATATTGATAGATTGATTGAAAGATAGAGAGACAGACAAATAGACAGATTGATAGATAGATATATAGATATATAGACAAATAGATAGATAGATAAATAAATAGTAGATAGCCAAATTGATATATATATATATATATATATATAGTTTTTACAGATAGATAGATAGATAAATAAACAATAGATAGCCAAATTGATAGATATATAGATAGATAGTTTTTTAGATAGATAGATAGGTAGACAAATAGTTAGACAGATATATAGTCAAATATATTGACAAATTTATAGACAGATTGATATATCGATAGATAGAAATATAGATTGATAGATACAAATATATAAAGAGAGATCAATAGACAAATTGATAGACATATAGATATATAGTTAAAAAGATAGATAGATAGTTTGTTAGAAAGATAGATAGATAAATAGATAGACAGATAGATAGATAGATAAACAAATAGATAGATAGATAGATAAAGATATTGAAATGATAGACATGTATATAAATAGATAGATAGATTAATTGATAGAGAGATTAATAGATAGATAGATAAATAGATGGATATATATACATCTAGAAAGAAAGAAAGAAAGATAGATAGATAGTCATATAGATAGAGAGATAGATAGACATACAAAAAGATAGATAGATAGTATTATAGATAGATAGATAGACATACTAATAAAAATACTGACATGAAGAGAGAGAGATAGATAAACAAATAGATAGACAATAATATAAATAAATAGATTAACATATAAATAGACAAATAGATAGACAGATAGATAGACTGATTGATAGCTAGAAATATAGATAAATAGATAAATAGATAAGAAGACAGACAAATAGATAGATGGATAAATAGAAAGAGAGACATATAAATAGATATATAAATTGAGAAATAGATAGATACATAGATAAATCTATAGATAGCTAGATAGATAGATAGATAAATAGATAAATTGATTCATAGATAAAAGATAGATAGACAGATTAATAGACAAAAACATTGACAAAAAGATAGATAAATAGATAGACAGATATATAGATATATATATATATATATGAATAGACAAATAGACATATAGACATATAGATAGATATATAACAAATAGATAGACAGACAGATAGATGGATGGATGGATAGATAGTGAGACAAATTGACACATAGATAGACAAATAGATAGATTGATAGATAGATTGATAAATAGGTAAACTAATAGATAGACTAATAGATAGACAAACAGATACACAGACAAATAGAGATATAAATAGATAGACAAATAGATAAACAAACAAAAATAAAGAAAGAAAGATAGATAGATAAATAGATAGATAGATAGATACTTGTATAGATTGATTGATTGATGATTGAAAAATAGATAGATAGATAAATAGACATATAGACAGATAGACATAAAGACAAATAGATAGAGAGACAAATAGATAGACAAACAAAGATAGATAGACATATAAATAGACAAATAGATAGACAAACATATAAACATACAGATATATAGATAGATAGACATACAGATATATAGATAGATAGACATACATATAAATAGATAGAGAGACAAATAGACTGTCATATAGATAGAAAGATAGATAAATAGATAGATAGATAGATAGATAGACATATAGATAGATAGATCAAAAAACTAATAGATAAATAGATACACAGATAGATAGACACATAGATAGATAGACAAACATAAAGATAAAATGATAGATAAATTTACATATAGATAGATAGATTGTTTGACAAATTGATAGATAGATTAATATATAGAATGATAGTTAGATTGAAAAATAGATTAATTGATAGATTGATAGAAAGATTGATAGACATATTAATATGCATATATATAAATTATAGATAGACGGATAGATAATCACATAGATTAACAAATAGATTGAAAAATTGATTGACATATTGGTAGATTGATTAAAAGAAATATTGATAGATAGATTGATAAACAAATAGATAGACAAATAGTTAGAAAGATAGATAGAGATTCATAGATATTTATATAGATTGATAGATAGATGATAGTTACACATATAGATAGATGCATATATAGATAGATCGATAAATATATAGATAGATATATTGATTGAGAGAAATAAAATGATAAAAAGGTGGATGGATAGATAGATAGATATATAGATGGATAGAAAATAGATTGATTGACTGATAGATAGACATAGATAGATATATCGATAGATAGTAAGATTGATAGACAGATTGATAGACATTGATAATTATATTGATAGATTGATTGATATAGATTTATACACATATTGATAATAAAATTTAAATTTAGATTGTTAGATATAAAGATAGATGATTGATTGATTGATTGATTGATAGACATGTAGATATATAGATAGATGGATGGAAAACTAGAGATATAGATTAATAGATAGATAGACAAATAGATAGATAGATAGCTAAATAGATAGGTAGATAGATAGATAGACAAATAGATAGACAAATAGATAGATAGTTAGACATATAGATTGATAGATTAGATCAATAGATAGATAGATAATGAGACATATAGATAGATATATAGATAGAGAGATAGATTGACATTTAGATAGACAAATAGATAGATAGATAGATAAATAGATAGACAAATAGATAAAAAGATAGATAGACAGATATATCGATAGATAAATTTATAGAATGTTCAATAGATAGATAGATAAAGAAATATATAGAAAGATTAATAGATAGATAGAAAAATTGATAAATATATAGATAGATTGATTGACTAATATATAGCTAGCATATAGATAGGCAGATAGATAGAAATATAGATAGATAAACATAAAAATAGACAGATATAATAATAGATAGATAGACATATATATATATATAAAGATAAATAGATAGATATTTAGCTAGTTAGATAGATAGAGAGAGAGGGAGATAGATAGTTAGGTATAAAGAGAAATAGATAGACAGACAGATAGATAGATAGACATATTGATATATAGATAATGACATAGAATGACCTATAGATCGATAGATTGATATACATATTGATAGAAAAATATATAGACATATAGATTGATAGATAGACAAATATTATACAAAAACATAGATAGATAGATTAATAGATAGTTAGATAGATAAACATATCATTAGATAGAATGATAGACATATAAATAAATAGATGATAGATAGATAGATATACTGATAGATAATTTGATATTCATTTATAGAAAGATTGATAGATAGATTCATAGACAGATAGATACATAGACATATAGTTAGATAGATAGATAAAAAAATAGATACATATATAGATATGTAGATATAAAGATAGATTGACTGATAAATAGATAAATAGATTTATAAATATATAGATAAATAGATAGATAGACATATAGATTGTAAATAGATAAACATATAGATAGAAAGGTAGATAGTCATATAGATAGAAAGGTAGATAGTCAAATAGATAGACATATAGATAGATAAATAGATAGATAAAAAGTGAGATAGATATTTAGACAGACAGATACATAGATATATATATATATATATATATATATATATATATATATATATATATATATATATATATATATATATATATTGTTAGAAAAAATAGATATAACATAGATAGATAGATAGATAGACAAATAGATTAATATATAGATAGATAGACAAATAGATATATAGATAGATGGATGGATGGATAGATAGACATACAAACCGACAAACATATAGATAGATATATAGATAGATAAAAAATAGTTAGACTGATATCTAGCCATATAATTATTTGGATAGATAGACAGATAGATAGATAGCTATACAAATAAAATTACACATTGATAAAAAGATATATATATATATATATATATATAGACAAATAAATAGACAGAAAGATAGATAGATAGATAGATAGACAAACAGATAGATAGATAGACAAACAGATAGATAGATAGATAAACACATAGAAAGATAAGTATATAGATAGATAGATAGATAGAGAGATAGATAGATAGTTAGATAGATAGATAAATATCTAGTAAGATAGACAAATAGATAGACAGATTATTAGATAGATACATACTTATATAATAGATAGATAGACACATCAATAGATAGATAGATTGATAGATAAATAGATAGATCGACAGAAAGATAGATAGATTGATTGATATATAGACAGGTAGAGAGATTCATAGATATATAGATAGATTGATTGATTGATTTACATATAAATAGATAGATAGATAAATATATAAATATACATAAACATAGATAGATAGATAATAGATAGATCGAAAGATAGATAATCAAAGTGATAGACAAATTGATAGACATGTAGATTGATAAAAATATTTATAGATACATAGTATAATAAATAGACAAATAGATAGACATATAGATAGAGTCACAAATAGATAGATAGATATATAGATAGATAGACATGTAGATATAAAGATAAATAGATAGATAGACAGATAGATAGATAGATAAATAGACAAATGGATAGACATATAAATATATAGATAAATTTACATAAACATAGATATATAGATAAAAGATACATCAATAGAGAGATAATCAAAGTGATAGACAAATTGATAGTCATGTAGATTGACAGAAATATTTATAGATACATAGTTAAATAGATAGACAAATAGATAGACATATTGATAGACACACAAATAGATAAATAGATAAATAGATATTTAGATATAAAGATAAATAGATAGATAGAATGATAGATTGATAGATAGACAGAATGATAAAGATATATAAATATAGATATATAGATAGATAGATACATAGATATAAAGATAAATAGATAAATAGATAGATAAATAATTAGTTAGATAGATAGATATACAAATAGATAGATAGATAGATAGGAATATATAAAGATAGATAGAATGATATATAAACATATAGATAGACAGATATATAGGTAGATATACATATAAATAAATAGATAGATAGATTGACATATAGTTAGAAAGATAGATAGACACACAGATAGATAAATTGTTAGATAAATAAATTGGCAGATAGATAGACAACTAGATAGATAGATAAATAGATAAACATATAGAAAGACAAATAGATAGACATATAGATATACAGATAGATAAACAGACAAATAGATAGATAGAAAGATATATAGACAAATAGATAGATAGATAGATAGAAGGATATATTGATAGATAGATAGTTATACAGATAGATAGACATATAGAAAGAGAGAGAGAAAGAGATAGATATATAGATAGATAGAAAAATAGATAGACGGTTAGATAGAAAAATAGATATACATATAGATAGACAAATAGATATAGAAATAGATAGACAAATAGATAGACAAATACACACGCACACACGCACACACACATAGATAGATAGATAGATAGATAGACATATAGATAAAAAGATAGAAAAATAGAGAATAAATAAACAGATGGATATATAGATAGATAGATAAATAGATATTTAAATAGATTGATATATAGATAGATTGACAGAAATATAAATAGATTGATTGATATATAGATAGAAAGATTTATAAATATAAAGATAGATTTATAGATAGATAGATTGATTGATTGATTGATAGACACATAAATAGACAAATAGATAGATAAATAGATAGATTGATTGATTGAAAGATATAAAATAGATAAATAGATATACATATAGATATACTGATAAATAGATAGATAGACAAATAGATATACATATACAAAGACAGATATATAAACTGAATGCAAAATAGACATATAGATATATGGATACATAGACAAATTTATAAACACATTTATAGCCAAATTCATAGATAGATTTAATGAAAGATAGATTGATAGATGTGCATACAGACAGATAGATAGATAAATCGACAAATATGAAAACTGATAGATAGACAGACATACATACATATAGATTGATAAATATATAAAAACATAGATAGATAGATAGATAGATAGATATATATATATATATATATATATATATATATATATATAGTCAAATAGATAGTTAGTTAGATAGAGAAATAGATAGACATAAAGTTAGACAAATAGATAGATAGATAGATAGACATATAGATAGACAAATAAATATATATGTGTATATATATATATATATATATATATGTATGTATGTATATCTATACATCTAGATAGATAGATAGATAGATAGATAGATAAATAGGAAAATCGATATACATATAGATTTACAAATATATAAACATATATAAAGAAAGTTTTCTAGACAAATCAATAGACAAATAAATAGACAAATTAATAGATAATCAGATAGATAGACAAACATATAGATAGACAAACACATATATAGACAAATAGACTCTCATTCAGTCAGTTAGGCAGTTATACAATCAGGTAAGCAGGTATATAGCCAAATTGATATACATATATATAGACACATAGTAAATCTG
>JAREIK010003470.1:108268-125144 GCA_029783825.1 Sapria himalayana
GACATAGGAAAATAGGTGGATAGACATATAGATATATAGATATATAGATAGTTAGATAGTTAGATAGATAGAAACTTAAATTGGTAGATAAAAAGATAGAAAGATAGATAGATACTTTAAAAATAGTTAGATAGATGGACAAATAGACATATAGACTAATAAAAGGATAGATTGATAGATAGATAGATAGACATATAGAATATTTAAAGACAGATAGATAGACAAATAGATAGACAAAAAAATATAAATATAGATAAAAATATAGACCACTAGATAGATATTCAAATAGATAGATAAAAAGATATATAAATTTGTATATAGGTAAATAAATAGATAGAGAGATATATAGATATACAGATAGATACATATATATAAATGGATAGATATACAAAAAGATAGATATACAAATAGAAAGTTAATAATTAGACAAATAGATAGGTAGTCTGATAGACAAATGGAAAAATACATAGATAGACCTATTGACATGAAGATCGATAGAGAGAAATAAAGATAGATATGTAGACAAATAGAGAGATAGATATATTGATATTTAGATAGATACATAGATAGATATACAGATTGATTGATTGATTAATAATTAGAATGATAGATAAATAGACATATAGACAGATATGAAAATAAACATACAGATAGATAGATAGATAAGCACATAGTGTAGAAAGGCAGATAGACAAATAGTTAGATTGGAAGATTGATTGATAGTTAAACAAATAAGTAGTTAGATAGATAGACAAATAAACAAATAGATAGATAAATAGATATATAGAAAGATAGTTAAATAGATAGATAGATAGACACATAGATATATACATAAAAAGATAGATAGAAAGATAAATAGATAGACAAATATATAGATAGATATTTATTGATTTTTAACAAAATGATACTTAGATAGATAGCTATAGATATGGATAGTTAAATAGATAGGCATAGAGATAGATAGAAAGATAGATTGACAAATAGAAAAAAAGATAGACAGATAGATAGTTAGACATATATGACAAAAACACATATATATATATATAGTAAGATAGACATATAGATAGATAGACAAATAGATAGATAGATATATATATATATAGACAAATAGAAGGATAGATTGATAAATAGATTGATAGACACATAGATAGTTAGATAGTTAGATAGATAGACATTTTCATAGATAGATAAATAGATAGAAAGATAGAAAATTAAATATATATATATATATAGATATATCAATAGATACATAGACAATTAAAATAGATATTTCAATAGACAGATAGATAGATAGACAGTTAGATAGACATATAGAAATATAGATAAAAATATTAATAGATAGATAGATCGATAGATAGATAGACAGACAGATAGATAGATAGATCGAAAAATATATAAGTAGATAAATACATAGAAAAATAGATAGAAAGCTAGATAGATATATAGATAGATAGTCATATAGATAGAAAAAAAATATAGAGATAGAATGATAGAAAACATTATATTGGCAGAGAGGAAGATAAACATATAGAAACATAGATAGATAGATATATAGATAGAAAGGTAGATAGACAGCTAAACGTTTTGTTCGATAGATTGATAGATACAAAAATTGACATATATACAGATAAATGGATAGATAGATAGTTAGACAAATTAATAGATAAATAGATAAAAAGATAGATAGATAAACAGATAGACAGAAAGAGAGATATATCGGTAGTTTGATTAATAATTAGAAATATAAAAATATAAAGATTTAGAAAGATTGATGGGTTGAGGGATAGATAGACTATTACACGCATAGACACATAAAGAGATAGATAGATAGATAGAAACATAGATAGATAGAAACATAGATAGATAGATAGATAAATAGATAGATAGATAGATAGATAGACATATAGATTGATATATAGATAGAAGGATAGATAGATAGACAAATAGTTAGATAAATATATATGCTAATAAAAAGATATGTAGATCGGCAAAATGAAAGATTTATAGACATACATTTTGATAGATAGATCAATAGATAGATCAATAGCCAAATAGATAGATAAATAGATGGAAAGATAGACATATAAATAGATATATAGATAGATAGATACACAATAAACTAATAGACAAATAGATAGGTAGATAGATAGACATATAGACATATAGACATATAGATAGATATATACATACATACATACATAGATAATTAGATAGATAGATAGATAAAGAAATAGATAGATAGACAATTAGATATATAAATAGATCGACAGAATGATAGATAGACATGTAGATTAATCGACATACACATATATAGAGAGTTATTAAAATAGACAGAAAGACATTTAGACTAATAAAAAATGGACAGATAGATAGATATATAAATAGATAGATAAATAGATTGATACATAGATAGACAATTGAAAGATAAACTAGTAGACTAATAGATAGATTGCTAGATAGATAGATATACTAATAGATAGAGAGACTCATAGATTGATAGACAGAAAGAATGAAAGATAGATAGATAAAAAAATTAACAAATAGACAGTCAGAATATTATAAAGTTAGATAGTTAGACAGATAAATAGAGAGACATATAGATAGATTGATTGATTAATACATAGATATAACACACACACACACACATATATATATATATATAGACATATACACAGAAAGATAGAAATACGAATGGATAGATAGATAGATACATACATATAAAGATAGATGTATATATAGATAAATAAATACACATGTAGATAAATAAATAAATAAATAGATAGATATGATAGATACACATAAATTTAAATAGATAAATAGATAGATAGACCAATATGTATATAGACATATAGATAGATAGATACACATATAGATAGATACACAGATAAACAGATGATAGATAGGAAAATACAAAGATAGTCTCATAGGTAGATACATAGATAGGCAAATATACATATAGACAGATAGACAAATAGACAGATAGATTGGTATATTGATTGATAGATAGACATATAGATAGATTGATCATTATATAGATTGATATATAGATTAATAAAAAGTTAGATAGACATATTGACATATAGATATTTAGATAGATATATATACAAACAAATAAACTAATAGATAGATAGATAGATAGGCAAATATATAGATAGATAGATAGATAAAAAAATAAATAGATATACATATAAATAGTTAGACAGATAGATATATTAACAAATAGATAGATATATAATTATATTGATAGATAGATAAGTTGACTGATAGATTATTAGATAGTTATATACATATACACATCAATAGAAATATTGTTAGATAGTTTGATAGTTAGATATTTAGACAAATAGACAGATAGATAGATACACAAATAGATAGTTTTTCAGATTGACACATTGAAAGATAAATGGATAGATAAATACATAGATAGATATGCTAGAGTATGCCCTAATAGGCAATCATTATATGATTTTTTTGGTACTTATGTTTCATATCTTTTATGTAAATAGGCATCATTTTATCATTATTATATTTATTTAGATTTGTGAAAATATTAGGTTAATATAATAATCCCCTAGAGTGATACTTTCTATGGAATACTACTATAAATTTTCCAAAGTCAAGTATTAATAATCAAGGAAAATATTAATACAATAAGACTAGTACGAAGGTTAACTAATACGAGATATTAAATTAACAAATGAGTATATGTTAGATAACAAAAATTGAACTGACCTACATTGAGAATATTGCTTGGATTGTTATATAAGTGTAATACATATTCTCATAGTGATTATTATTATTGATTGTCTTTTGACTTGAAGGCACTATAATTCTTTACATAATGAGTTGTATACTTTAGATTACATAAATGCTACCTGTAACAAGGATGGTTATAAAGTTGTTTACTATGTATATAATAAATTGTGTATAGGAATGTGATTTATGTAGATGGAATTTGTCCCTTCTATATAATGGAAATGATATCAGTTGGCCCTTTGATTGAGTAGGACTACTAAAATACATGTTCGTGCTCAAATAAGTCAAAATGAGATTATAACTTAATTCTTTAAGTTACTTTATTCAAAGATTAAGAAACATATAGATTGATGTGAGGATGACATGATCCGTGCCACATATATCAATCAAGATATCATGGAAAAAAGGAGTATGTCATACAATAAAATAAGTAACGAAATTAGGATATGTCGAATCTATTATATATTCATCACTTTGGTAGCAATGATGTATTGCTAAATGTTGCTCATTGCTTGTTAATTTAAAATAAGATTTTAAAGTCACCTCAAATGTTATAAAAATGTATTTATATTTGAGGTTCATTTTATTTTAGATAGATAAAAATAAATTGGGCCTAATCTTAAGTCTGAAATTAGTTTTAAATCTTAAGCTAATTGAATTAAAGGTTTTGGTCCAATTAGTAGATGTTTGGAGTTTTGACCTTTAAAATGGACCCAAATTTAAAGCCCATGTTTCTCTCTTTTATTTGATGATGCGACCTTTTAGAAATAAGTGTCATTAATGACACGTCCTTTTACTAAATGATACTTACTTTTAATAAATGAGACATCCTTTTTGTAAATGAGACATTGTTTTAGCAAGGTGTGTGAAAAAAAACAAAGGTTTTATATTATGGGAGAGATAAACAAATAAAGAAATAACAAAGATAAGTTTATGTGGATAATGCTAGAGGCATGGACACTTTACTATGCTAGGATTCAACTGTACCATTTGGATTCAAAAGATATTTTTTATACGCTTTAATTAGTAACATCTATGTCCAATGTTTAATTGTATTCACTTGGATCATTTATTGGCTCCTGTCCACAACAAAATTATGAAATGAAAATTACTGGAACTCTAACAGGATAGACATATAGAAAGATAGATAGTTAAAGAGATAGATATATAGATAGATAGATTGGTATATAGATAGATAAACATACAAATAGGTAGATAAAAAAATAGAAAAGTAGATAGGGATAAAAGTAGATAAGTAGATACACATATACACAGATAGACAAAAAAATAGATAGTTAGATATATAGATAGATAGAAAGGTAGACAGATCAATATTCATAAAGATAAAAAGATAGATAGATAGTAGATCGGTCGATATTTAGATAGTGAGATAGATAGATAGATAGACAAATAGATAGATAGATAGATAAATAGATAGTTAGATAGAGAGTTAGAAAGATAGATATATAGAAGAAAGATATATTTACAAGATAATAGGAAGATAGATAATAGATATATAGACAGATCAGATAGATAGATAGATAGATAAGCATATATACATATAGACAAATAGATAGATAGGGAGATAGAAAAATAAATAGATATATAGATAGATAAATAGACAGATAGATAGATAAATAAATATACAGATAGATAGATAAATAGATAGATTGATAGATAGATTGACTTATGGATAGAAAGACTGATAGGCAGAAAGATAGTTAGAAAGTTAGATAGATATAGAATTAATAGATAGATAATTTGATAGATAGATGCTTAGATAGTTAGACAGATAAATAGATTGATAGATTGATAAATTGATAGATAAACCTATAAACAGATAGATCAATAGATACATAGACATAAAGACATTTACTCATATAGATAGATATACATATAGACATATAGACATATAAAATAGATATATATATATACATATAGATAGATAGATAGACATATATATTGATAGACAGATAAACTTATAATGAAATAGATAGATATACAGATTGATTGAAAGACACAAAGATAGATAGACAGATAAACATGTAAACAAATAAACATATATAAAGATAGATTGAAAGACAAATAAATAGGTAGATAAATAGAGAGATAGACTAATAGTCTGATAGATTGGTTTTCAAATAGACAGACAGACAGATAAATAGATAGATATATAGATAGATAGATAGATAAACATATATAGAGATAGAGAGATAGATAGATAGATAGATAGACAGATATACAAATAGACCGATAGATTTAAATATTATAGATAGATAGAAAGTTAGACAAATATACATATAGACTGATATACAGATATATAGATAGATAAATAGATAGATAGATAAATAGATAGATAGATAAATAGAAAATATATAGATAGACATTTTAATAGACATATAGATAAATATATAGAAAGAAAAAAGTATAGATAGATAGATAGATAGACATATAGATAAGACATGTACTTAGACAAATAGGCAGATAAGCAGATTGATAGATAGACTGACTGACAAACAGATAGACAAATAGATAGATAGATAGTTAGTTAGTTAGACAGATAATTAGATAGATAGATTAATAGATTGGCAGATAGACAAATAAACATATAAACATATAGATAGAGAGATAGAGAGACTGATAGATAGAAACATAGATAAAAAGATAGATAGACAGATAGAAAATAGATAGATCGATAGATAGATAGATTGATTGATATATTAATAAAAAGATATGTAGATAGATAGAGAGATATAGGTAGATTGATAATCATACAGATATATAGATAGATAGATTAATTCCTACATAAATAGATAGACAAAGAGATAAATTAAGAGATAGATAGATAGATATAGTGATAGACAATTAGATATAAAGACAATTAGATAGATAGATAAATATATAGATAGAAAGACATCCAAAAATTTAGATAGATAAATAGATAGAAAGATATACATATAGACAGATAGAAAAATAGATAATTAGATAGATAGCTAGATAGAAAAATAGATAGATAAAAAGATAGTAAGATATAAAGATAAACTATATACAAATATATTGATAGATAGATATAAAGATAGAATGATTGATAGTTAGATAGTCTGAAAATTAGATAGATAGATATATAGAAAGTTAGAAAAACAAATTGTTAGACACAAATATAGATAGACATATACAAAGGTAGATAGATACACAAATAGACATATTGACATATAGAGAGATATATATATATATAAATATAGGCTAATAAATAGATAGTCTTATAGATAGATAGAGATATATATAGATATAGATAGATAGATAAATTGATAAAAAGATTTACAGAAACATAGACTAATATATTGACAGAAAAATAGATGCATAGATACATAGATAGATAGGTTGATAGATACATAATAGATAGATAGAGAAATAGATAAATAAAAAGATAGACATATAGATAAATAGATAAATAGACCTATAGACAAATAGAGAGAAAGATTGATAGGCATGTAAGAAAATAGATAGATAGATAAATAGATAGAGACCTATAGACACATAGACACATAAACACAAAGACATAATACATATAGGCAGATAGATAGACATATAAATAGATAGATATGGAGATACAATGATTTATAGATAGACAAAGAGAGTGATAGTTAGATAGAGAGATAAACAGATAGACATATAGTCAAATATATAAATTCTCAGATAGTCATATAGATAAATAGATAGATAGATAGATAGACAGATAGAAAAATAGATATATAGACAAATCGGCATATAGATAGACATATAGAAAGAAAGAAAGATAAATAAATAAATAAATAGGTAGATAGATATGCAAATAGATAGATAGGTAAATATAGAAAAAGATAAATATATAGATAGTTGACATGTACACAAATAGATAGATTGACAAATTTATAGATACATAGACAAATAGTTAGATAAATAGATAGCCATATAGAAAGACATAAATAAATAAATAGATAGATAGGTAGATAGATAGAATGTTTTATAAACAAATAGATAGAAAGAAAAATAGATAAACATATAAAAAGATATATAGATATACAAATAAAAATATAGGCATATAAAGAGATAGACAAATAGATCACCACAGAAATGTGAGGATTATAGACCAATAAGCTTATGCAATGCTATTTATAAAATACTGGCAAAATATTACAAAATAGGCTAAGCTTAATTTTACCTTCAATAATATCTCAGGAACAAACGGGCTTCGTTAAAAATAGATTAATGATAGAAAATATAAAGCTTGCATCAGAAATGATGAAAGAAATAGGAAGTAAGTCTAGAGGAAAAAACTTTGTGGTTAAATTAGATCTATCGAAAGCCTTCGATAGAGTAGAATGGGATACCCTTTGCTTTGTGTTAAGAAGGTTCGGCTTTTCTGAGCTGACCATAGATCTAATATATAGATGCATTTCAAGTACTTGGGTAAGAGTCCTGGTAAATTGTAAGTTAAGTGAGGAATTTAAACCAAATAAAAGTTTAAGGCAAGGGGATCCGTTATCCCCTCTTCTTTTTGATATCTATTTAGAATTGTTAATACGTATCTTGAATAAGAAAATATCCGAAGGTAAAATATTGTCATTCAGACAACCAAGGAATACACCCAGAATAGGCTGTTTAGCTTATGCAGATGACCTTATAATATTTACAAATGCTAGCATAAAGTCTTTAATGAATCTTATGGATCTTCTCCAAATTTTTGAAAAAGAGACAGGCCAAATGGTTAATAAAAGTAAATGTCAGTTCATGCTTGCTAAAAATGCAAAATTAAAGTTAGTAGATAAAATAAAAAGTATTACACGATTTGCAGAAATTAAAGGGGCATTAATGTATTTAGGTTGTCCGATATATGAGGGGAGGTTGAAGGAAGAATATCAAAGTTACCTTCAAGACAAACTAAGAAAGAAAATAGCAGGATGGAAAGAAGAGCTACTGGGATTTGGGGGAGGATAACGCTGCTGTCACATGTATTACAAAGCACGCTAACGCACATTTTATCAGTGATACACCCCCCTAAGAAATTTATTAAAAAACTCGAATCAGAAATGGCCAACTTCTTATGGGGTAAAAAACAAGGCAGAAATAAACTACATTGGAAGGACTGGAAAATTATCTGTTATCCGAAAGAGGAAGCAGGATTAGGTCTAATGAGCCTCCAGGACTCGGCAGCTGTTTGGGACTGTAAAAGCTGGTGGAGACTTAAAGAAAGCGATAATCTTTGGGCTAAATATATGTGGGCAAGATATTTAGATAATAAGAATAAGACCACTAAGAATGTCTCGAACAGTTGGAAGTCAATGGTAAAACAAAAAGAGATAGTAGACTCACACTCTATACAAAAGAGGAGCGGCTGGAAATGG
Organism: Sapria himalayana; assembly: GCA_029783825.1. Lineage (NCBI taxonomy): Eukaryota > Viridiplantae > Streptophyta > Magnoliopsida > Malpighiales > Rafflesiaceae > Sapria > Sapria himalayana. Next base: position 117,409 of record JAREIK010003470.1, read on the forward strand.
ACGTTAACACCACAAGGAAACTTTTCCCTCAAGTCGGAAAAAGACTTGGTCAGAAAGAAAAAACCAGCTCAAACTCTATTTAAATGGGTATGGCAAGAAAACATACCGCAAAAAATGTGCTCCTTCACATGGAAGGCTTTAATGAATGCTATACCAGTAAATAGAAATATACAAAAGAAAGGAATAATCATGGCATCAAGATGCGAATGCTATTCACAAGCGGTTGAAACCACTGATCATTTGCTTTCTAATGGTCCCATCGCAGCAGAAATATGGAAAGAAATGGAAGGGGAAAAAAGAATATGTAAAATAGATGATGGATTAATAGATAAAGTTAAAAAATGGGACAAGGATAACACGAAAAGCCCCACTAGGAAATGGCTTAATCAAAAACTGCCGCATCTAATTATTTGGTGTATATGGAAATCTCGAAACAAAAGTAAATTCGAAAATATAAGGATGAATTTAACAGAAATTATAAAAGATATTAGAAAGGAGATATGTAATATATCACTAATAAAACCGATAGTTATTCAGGAAATGAAACAAGAAAAGAAGCTTGAGAAAGAATGGGATCTCACATATAAAGTTTTAAAACAGCAATGGGCTAAATATATACGGTGGAATGCTCCGCCGGTTGGTAAACTCTCACTTAATACAGATGGGAGTTTTAGCAGGGACACTGGAATAGCAGGAGGAGGCGGGGTAATAAGAGATCATACATGAATAGTACAGAGAGCTTTTACCAGATCTAGTAGAGCCTCCTCGGCTTTAGAATCTGAAATTAGAGCATTAAAATCAGGGTTAGAGATATGTAAGCAGCTTAACTTTAAAAACATTGAAGTTCAGGTAGACTCAAAATTACTAGTTGATACAGTAATCAATAAGAAAATATTATGGAGGAATGAAGAGGATCTAGAAGTAATTTTTAGTCTTATGGACGAATTGAAGGCCTCAATAATACATATATATAGAGAAGCTAATAATCTAGCGGACAGTCTATCTAAAATAGGCACCACCAGAGGCGATATAGAATATAATGAGAAACTCATGCCAAACAAACTAAAGGGAATAGCATGTTTAGATAAAATGGGTTTTCCTTATATTAGAACAAATAAACAGATCACGAAGGTATAACAAAGTCTCAACTTTCTGATGGATTGGGTGGGAATAATGAGTACTTTAAAATATGTATCTTGACTTTCCTTGCAGGTGCTAAAATGTAAGGGGGATAAGATAATATCATAATATGTATTCTGATTTTAACGCTGCTATATAAACGCTATTATATAATAAAGCCACAGTGAATCTTAAATAAGGATAATTCTACTATTCCTTGTTTTGCTGCTGTTCTTGCTGCTGTAATAGGACAAGGAAATAGGGCAAGGTAATAGTGCAAGGTATTGTTGCTTGTGTTGCTGTTCCTTTTTGTGTTGCTTGTGGTTTGGTTTTGCTGCAGTGCTGCTATTCCTTGGCACTTCCTTTTGTTTGGATATATGTTAGGGTGAGGTAGCAAGTATAGATTGGGCAGAAGAGTTAGGGTTAGGTTATTAAATGCATGTATAGAGGGGGGGTTTTTTTGTATATTTTACTGTTTTGCAGGAAATATTGCAGACAAATCAATATTGGTTGTGGTAAAGACAAGAAAGGAGGTTTTGCCACTTCGAGGTGCTGGAACGGGAAGGAAGAAGAAGCGGTTGTTGTTGATGTTTATTTTTTCTTTGTTAAGGGGAGGGTTAATCGGGACAAGGGGAGAAAGAATGTTGGTTTCAGATTAGAAGCTGAAAGACAGGAAATGGAGGACATTAAAAGGTTTAGGAAGACAGTTAAAGAGGCTCGAGGATAGCTAAAGAGGCATTATTGGAGGCTCCAAGAGACGCAATAAAAGAGAAGCTTAAAGGGCAGCATAAGGGACAGCAAAAGAGGCAATAAAAAGCATTAAAGGATCACATTGAAGTTACTAATGATATACAAAAAGCAAAGATTTTACTCATAGCATATTCATATTTACAAGCAGTTTAAATGTTTTGATGCAAGTGAAATGTATGATTACTTGTTAATTTGTATGCATGTCTCATTAGATAATACCCGATAGGGGTATATAAGATATGAAGGGTGTAAAGGGCATTGGGTAGCAAGTAAGTAGGTTGTAAAAATGGTATTCCTCCGCCAAAAGAGAGGGTTAATATTAATAAAACAAACTTTAAAAAAAAGAGATCGACAAATAGATAGCTAGACTAATATATAGATAGTCTTATAGATAAATAGAAAGATATATAGATTGATAGAGAGATAGATAGACAAATATATAGATTGATAGAGAGATAGATAGACAAATATATAGATGGGGAGATATATATATATATATATATATTGACAGAAAGATAGATAAATAGATAGATAGATATATATATGGATAAATATATAGATATAAAGACGTAGATAGATATATAGATAAATAGATAGTCATATAGATAGATAGATTGATAGATGAAAGATTTTTAGACAAGTAGATAGATAGATAGATATAAAAATGGATATATAGATAGATAGATAGATACAAAAATGGATATATAGATAGATAGATAGATCTATAGATAGATTGATAGGTAGACAGATAGACATATCGATACATAGATAGATAGATATATATATATATAATAGATAGTCTCACAATTAGATTTATAGATTAACAAACATATAGACAAATATATAGATTGTTAGATATATAAATAGATAGATAGAAAGATAGATTAAAACATATATAGACATATAAAAATATAGACAGATAGATAGAAAAACAAACTGGTAGATAGATAGACCAGTAGATAGGTATGTAGGTAGATAGATAGATATTGACATATAAGCAGTTAAGTAAATAATTAGAACGAAAAAATGATAGATAGAAAGATAAATAGATAGACAGATATACAAATAGTTACATCGATAGCTAGATAGATAGTTAGATATGAAGAAAGAAAGATAGATAGATACATAGATAGATATTTATAAAGATATCTAGAGAAATAGATAGAAAGATTATAGATAAAAAAATAAAATTACAGATATTTAGACTTATAGACTAATAGACCTAAAGAATGATAGATAGAAAAATAGTAAGAATATTACATATATAAAGAGATATACAAATAGACACTTAGATAGTTATACAAATATATAGTTATACAAATAGATAGTTAGACACAGCTAGATAAAAAATTTATAAATTGGTAGATAGATAGATAGAAAAATAAACATATACATATATACATATATAGATGGATAGACATATAAATAGATAGATTTTAGACAAATAGATAGATAGATTATAAATAAACAAAAGGATTTATAGATAGATAGACTGATAGACAAATAGACTAATAGAATGAAAGATAGATAGATAGTTAGATAGATAGAGAGAAAGATATATAAACAATTACATAGTTAAACAAATAGATTGTTAGGGACATATAAAGATAACAGATTGATAAATTTTCAGATAGATAAATAGACATATACTCATAAACACATATAGATAGATATAAATAATGACAAATAGATAGACACTTAGAAAGATAGTTTGATCTTGAGATATTCAGATAGATAGATAAACAAATATACATTAGACAGATAGAGATATATATATATATAGAAAGATAGATAGATAGATAGACAGATAGATAAATAGATAGAGAGAATAAAAAAATTGATTGACATATAGATAGATATATAGATAAATAGATATATATGTATATATAGATTGATTGAATATGAATGATAAATAGATAGATAGACATATATACACAGAATGATAGACATATAGTCAAATATATAGATTTATAGATAGATAGACAGATCTACAAATAGACAAAAAAATAGACAAATATATAAATAGATAGAAACATAATTATATAGTTATACAGATATGCAACTAGAAAGTTTATAGTTAGATAAATAGAAAGAAAGAAAGATAGATAGTTAGTTAGATAAATAGATACACGTATTTACATATTGATAGATTGATAAAAACATAGAAAGAGATAGATAGAAAGATAGATAAATAGATAGTCAAATAGAGAAATAGATAGATAGAAAGATAGACAAATAGTAAGATATATAATAAGAGATAGATAGATAGATACAAATATATTTTGATCGATAAATAGATAAAAGATAGATAGATAGATAAATAAAATGATAGAAGATAGACTAAAAGACTAATAGGTTGAAAGACGGATATACAAAAAGATAGTGAGAAAGTTAGATAGATAGATAATTAAATAGTTAGTAAATTAGACAGTTAAACAAATAGATAAATAAACAAAGTGATAGATTGATATGTATACAGATATAGAAATAGTCAAATATACATAGACACATATTGATAGATTAACAAATAGATAGATAAATAGATAGACACATAGAAAGAAAGAAAGATAGATAAAAAAATAGACATATAGATAAATAGACAAATATACATATACACAAATTGACAATTAGATAGATAATTAGATAGATAGATAAATAGAAAAATAGTTATATAGATAGATATTTTGATAGACTGATAGAGTAATATATTTGATTGACATATAGATAGATAGATAGATATAAATATATAAATATTTATAAATAAATAAATAAATAAATAAATATATATATATATATATATATATATATATATATATATATATATATATATTGATTGATTTAATGATAAATAGATTGATAGATAGGCAAATAGACAAATAGATAGACTTACAGATAGACAAATGGATATAATGATAAATATAAATAATTAGACAGATAAATAGATAGATATTTAGATAGAGATAAATAAACAGATAATCAAAAAGATAGTTAGAAAGATTTATAGATAGATAGATATATATATATATATATAGATAGACAGATAGATAGATAGAAAAATACATAGATAGAAAATTGAATGATAGATAGATAAATAAATAGACCATTAGATTGATAAATGATAAACAAGTGGAAAGATAGAAAGATTGTTATAAAGCTCGATATATAGAGAGACATATAGACAAATATATAGATAATAGATATAAAGATAAATAGATAGAAAATAGATAGATATATAGACATATAGATAGATAGAGAGATAGGAAGATATGTTTATAGATAAAGAAAAAATTGACTAGTCACACACAAAAAAATTGATAAAAAAATAGTTAGATAAAAAGATTGGTTGATAGATTGATACACAGATAGATAGATAAACAAATAAACAGAAAGACTAATAGACTGATAAACAGATATAAAGTTATATAGTTTTATAGATAGACAATTAGATATTTATATTGTTAGGCAGATAAATAAATAGATAGATAGACCGATATATAGATTTTTATTGATTGACTGATTCATAAATATATATATATATAGATAGATAGACAGATAAAAAAATATACAAATTGATAGAAAGATAGATTGATAAATAAATAAATAGATTACTAAAAATATAGATAGATAGACAAAATGATAGATCAATAGATAAATAGACAAATAGATAGATAAATAGAAAGATAGATAGATATATATATATATATACACACACACACACACACACAGATAGATAGATAGATAAATAGATAGACAAATTGATAGATAAAGAGATAAGTAGATACATAGATAGACAGATACAAAGATAAAGTGATATATAGACTGATAGACTAAAAGATAGATAGATAGATAAATAGATATACAAATAGATTAATAGCAAGATTGATAGATAAACAAATAGAAAGATATATATATATATATAGAAAGATGCATATAGATCGATAGATAGATAGAAAAATAGTTAGATAGATAGATATATATAGATAGATATATAGATAGACAGATAGATAGAGAGATAGGTAGAAAGTTAGATAGATAGATAGATAGAGAGATAAAGAGATTTACAAATAAATAGATATAGATATAAAGACATATAGATAGATTGACAAATAGACAAATCGACAAATAGGCAGATAAGCATATATACAAATAGAAAGATAGATAGAAAGACATATAAACATATTGATAGAAAGAAAGATAAATAATTTGCTAGATAGACAAATACACAGATAGATATATATATATATATATATATATATATATATATATATATATATACATATATAGATAGATAGAAAGATAGATAGATAGTCAGATAGACTGGCATACACATAGGTAGATAAACATATATACGAATAGAAAGATAGATTAATAAACAGATATACAGATAGATAGATAAACTCAGAGATAGATTATAGATAGTAGATAGAAAGATAGACAGATAGTTTGATAGAAAGATAGATAGATAGATAGATGGATAGATAGATAGATATATAGTTTTCTAGATAGACAAATACACATATATACATATATATATATACACATATAGATAGATAGAAAGATAGACAAATAGTCAGATAGACTGATATACACATAGGTAGATAAACATATATACAAATAGAAAGATAGATAGATTAATATATAGATATACAGATTGATAGATAAGCTTAGAGATAGATTATAGATAGATAGATAGATAGATAGAAAGATAGAAAGATAGGCATATAGATGGATACATAGATAGATAAATAGATAGATAAATATACATATAGATAGATAGGTAGATATGCAGATCAATAGATTGATAGACAGATAGAATGATAGATAGATAGTCAGATAAAAAGATACATATATAAATAGATATGAAGATGGATAGATAGATAGAAACATTTCTAGATATAAGTATAGATAGATAGAAAATTATATAGATTGATCAATAGATAAATAGAAATAAAATTATATAGTTACAGATATAGATAGATAGACATATAGATAGTTATATAGATAGACATATAGATAGATAGAAACATATATAAATAGATAGAGAAATAGATAGAATGATAAACATATAAATAGACAGATAAAAAAATAGACAAATAGATAGAAATATAGATATATTGATTGAAAAATAGATACAAAATAAATAGACAGAAGATAGATAGATAGACATATCAATAAATAAAAAGATAGATAGACATATAGATAGATTGATTGATTGATTGACAGATTGGATGATAGATAGATATATACATAGTTTGATTGATTGATTGATAGAAAGACAGATAGAGAGATAGACACATATACAAAAAGAAAAATAGCTAGATGGACAGATAGAAAGATAATACATAGATAGATAGATAAATAGTCATATAAATAGATAGATATATAGACAAATAGATAGATAAACAGATAGAGAGATAGATAGAAAGATTGATAAATAGATAAAAGATAGATAGAACCTTAGACAGATTATTTGAATGATATAAAGGAAGCTAGGCATATACAAAGATAGAAAGATAGGTGAATTAACAGATAAATATATATAAAGTTCATTAGATAAATAGATAGACCAATAAAGATTTAGTCATATAGATAGATAGAAAGATATATAGATTGACAGATAGACATATAGACTAATAGAGAGAGAGACAGACATAAAAAGACTAATAGAAAGATAGACATATTGAATAATAGATAGACTCTTAGATATATAGATAGTCATGTAGATAGATAGATAGACACATAGACATATTTGATAAATTTTCTGATAGCCAAATAGATATATAGAAAAATAGATAGATTGATAGAAAAATTGTCATATAAATATAGACATATAATAAGAAAGATAGATATATAGATTAACTAATAAC
>JAREIK010003471.1:0-40358 GCA_029783825.1 Sapria himalayana
TTTTGTCTATAGATCTATCTGTGACTATCAATCTATCGATTTTGGTTATTTATTTTTCAATCTGTTTATCTATCTATGTTTATCAATCTAATTTCTATTGTCTATCTAAATATTTTATATCTACCTATCTTTCTATTTATTTATCATATACTAAACTATGGTCTATTTGTCCATCTATTTATTATTCTATTTGGTCTATCTATATATCAATGTATTTCTACTATATAACGACTTTCTATATATATATATATAATATATATATATATTTATATATATATTATATATATATATATTTATAGTATGTGTGTGTGTAACTATATTTGCTTATCTGTTTATATATCTATCTATCTAAATATCTTCTATTTATCAATCTTTTATCTGTCTATTTGTCTATGTTCTTATTAGTCTATGTATTTGTCTATATGTTTATCTGTTTGTGTGTCTATATGCTTATCAATCTATATATTTATCATTCAATCTATCTATATTTCATTCAATCAAACAATCTATCAATCTATATGTCAATCAATATATTAGTCTATCTATCTATATATATATATCTATCTATATATCTTTCTGTCTATCTATATTTCTTATTAAATTTCTTATTTGTCTATTTGCCTATATGTCTATCTATTATCTGTCCATATGTCTATCCCTCTATCTATCTATCTATCTATTTATCTTTTTAAGTGTCTGTCTATCTATATGTCTATATGTTTATCAATCAATAATTGTATGTCTTTTTGTATATTTGTTTATTTATCTACCTATCTATCTATCAATCTACTTATCTATCGATCTGTGTAACAATCTAATTTTTTAATATCTTACTTTCTATCTATCAATCTGTCTATCAATCTAACTTTCTAATTGTCTTTCGGTCTATTGTCATTCTACCTACCAATATATCTATCTTTCTATCTATCATTCTATTTGTCTATCTATCTATTTGCCTATCTATTTGTATCTTATGTATTAATCAATCTATCTATTTATCTATCTCTCTATCTTTTATCTATCTATAGTATATTTGTCTATCTATCTATCAGTCTATTTGACTATTTGTTTATGTCTATCTATTTATGTATCTGACTATGTAGATATCAAATTGTCAATTTGTAAATCTATGCATCTAACTATCTATCTTTCCTTCTTTCTATCTATCTAACTATGTAACTATCTATTTTTATCTATCTAGGTATATAATTGTGTTTCTGTCTATGAGTTATTAGTCTATCTTTTATATGTCTATCTATCTACTTTTTATATGCCAATTAGTTTATTTATTTATTTGTTTATCTTTCTATATGTTTATCAGTTTATATGTCTCTCTTTCTTTCTGCCTATCTGCCTATCTGCCTATTTTTATATATATATATGTTTATGTGTCTATCTATCTATTTATCTAAGTGTCTATTTTCTATCTGTTTATCTTTCAATCTATTTATTTATCTATATATCTATATATCTATCTATCTTTATATATATTTATCTATTTATCTTTCTATCTTTCTATTTGTCTTTCAACTATCAATCTATTGCCGTATCTATCTTTCTTTTTGTCTATCATTCTATTTGTCTATCTATATATGTATCTTTTTACCTATCTAACATTCAATCTATCTATCTATCTATCTAGATATCTATTTAATATATTTATCTATTTATCTATATATATTTTTATGTCTTTCGGTATATCTGTCTATTGGTCTAACTATCTATATATATGTATGTATATTTGTTTATCTATCTATCTCTCTATATGTCTATTAGTCTATCTAATTTTCTATCTCTCTATTTGTCTTTGTGTCTATATGTCTATCTATCTATATATCTATATATCTATTATTATTCAATCATATATATATATATATGTATCTATATTTAGATTAATGTGTCAATCTTTCATTCTATCTATCTATCTATCTATATATCTATTTATCAATCTATCTATCTTTATATCTATTGATTTATCTATCTATCTATATGTATTTTATCTATCTCTCTATCTAACTATATGTATATCTTTCTATGTGTATGTTTTTCAATCTATCTAATGTCTATCTATCTATATGTCTATCTATCTATATAGAATATGTTTATTTGTCTATCTGTCTATCTATCAATTTATTAATTTATTTATCTGCTGTCTAACTATTTACCTATCTATTTGTTAATCTATCAAAATATCTTACTATATTTATATCGATTAGTCACTCATTCCATAAGTCTATCTATCTGTAATTCAATTTGTTTATCTATCATCTATCTATCTATTTCTCTAAATATCTATCTATATATTTGTCTAAATATCTATCTATCTATATATCTATTTGTGTATTTATCTATCTATTTTCTACCTATCTATCTATCTGTCTGTCTATGTGACTATCTTTATATCTATCTTTCTTTGTATTTTTCTAATTATTTGCCTATATGTCTATCTGTCTATTTATTTAAATCTTTATTTATCACTCTATCTATTTACCTATATATATATATATATATATATATATATATATATATATATATATATCTTTTATATGTTGATCTATTTTAGTATTTATCTTTCTATCGCTTTATTTGTACATCTAGCTATTGATCTATCCATATAATTATATATAAATTTGTCTTTCTAACAATCAATTTGTGAATCTATTTATCTATCTATAAGTCTATCTATCTGTCTATCTATCAATCTATCTATATATTTTTTGTCTATCTACTATCTATTTGTCTATCTGTCTATCTATTTATTTGTCTAACTATCTATTTGTCTATTTGTCAATCTGTTTATCTTTTTATATGTTTAGCTGTCTATCTATTTATTTATCTATCTATTTGTCTTTCTAACTTTCTATCAATAAATCTATCAATCAATCAATCTATCTATCTATGGATTTGTCAATTTGTCAATCTGTCTATCTATCTTTATATTAATTATCAATCTATCTTTCTTTCTTATATTTATTTATTTCTCTATCTACCTATCTATTTATTTCTCTATCTAACTATCCATTTATCTATACTATCTATATATATATATATATATATATATATATATATATATCTGTCTATCTATCTATATGCCTATTTGTTTATCTATCTATCTTTCTATCTGTCTCTCAATTTTTCTATCTATCTATTTATTTCTCTATTTGTCTATCTGTCTATATATCTTTCTATTTATCTATATGACTATCTATATATCAAACTATCTCTCTATCTATCTATCTATCTCTCAATTTATCTAACTATCTATTTATCTATATGTCTATCTTTGTATCTTTCTATCTATCTATTTATCTATTTCGCTATATGCCTATCTATGAATGTGTCTCTGTTCTATGTGTCTATGTGTATATCTATCTATCTATTATCTATCTATCTATTTCTCTATATGTCTATCTGTCTGTCAATTTGTCTATCTTTCTATTTATTTATCTATCTATATATGTGTCTATCTATCTATTTTTTTAACATTCTATCTATCTATCTATCTGTCTATCTATTTATCTATCTAATTTATCATTATTTCTATCTATTTATCTATCTATCTATTTATTTGTCTATTTGTTTATCTCTATATCTTTATATCTATCTACCTATCTATCTATATCTATATCTGGTATCTATCTATCTATCTATCTATCTATTCGTCTATCTATTTATTTGTTTATCTTTCTATCTCTCTACCTACCTACCTATATCTATCTAATTATCTAACTATCTATCTATCTGTATATCTATCTATCTGTCAAACTATCTATCTATCTAATTTTTTTTATTTATATCTATCACTCTCTTTATATATTTATCTATCTATATGTTTATCTATCAATCACTCAATCTATATAGCTATCTATCTCACTACAAAAAAGCCCAAATAGTTAGAGGCAATTACCTCTGCTATTTGGGCTTATTCCATCACTAAAATATAATTATGATGGATTTACGAGAGAAATTATCCCAAACTAAGTGCAAGTCACAAATTATTAATGAGAAAACTAAAGTCCTTACCAAATATTTAACGGTAAGAAATTCCCTAGCTAATATTTTTTTTTCTTGCTAATTTTAATTGTAATTATAAGTTACAGAAAAGTCTAGCTAAATTAGAGAGGAAAAAATCCTAGCCATTTTCATTCCAAAATTATTTCACAATTTTATTTTTTACAAAAAAGTTGATTACATATTTTCAGTTTTTATATTAAATTGAATATAAACATAAATTATAAACCAATATTTATAATTAACAAAAAATAAAAGTAGTTAATATATTATTCTGATACAATTTGTTACATAGTTAAAACAAAAACATACAATATTTTATTACACCTTCTTCTACATCAATGTATCTAATGATAGTGCATAAAATTTAATTTGTCTATGAAATTGATGTTGCTTTCTCTCCCTCCGCTCCTTTACTCACCATCTTTCTCCTGCTATAAAACAATCCTAGTCATACCTACATCATGTCTAGTAAAATTCTAATTTCTATGTTTCTGCAAATAGGGAAAGACGACCATCGTTGATGAAGCCTATGTAGTGCAGAGCTCCATATTTGAATTGGGAGCGACCACCAGAGAAAGTGAGATATTCGCATGTAACATTAACCATTTTCTAATGTCCCTTCACTTCTGCAAGCTTCATATGGGGAACATTATGGTATCATATCCGTATGAAATTTAACCAATAATCAAATTAAAAATAATAAATAAAAAAGTTTCTATTTTGATAAAATATGTAAAATTATGCAAGAACACTTATACCTTATTTATTATACTATAGTATATATGTACATAATATACTACATGAAACAATAGATGCCAATCTCCAAACCCTGAGGTTCCTCTAACCATACGTCCATAATTCAGTGCCACGAGATCACCAGATTCATAGATTCCAAAATATCAAATGTCCATGAAAATTCATAGTTTAAGGGAGGAATGGTATTAGGCGCCTATGAAAATGTTAGAAATGCACATTTAGTATTATCTAGTATTCATTGCTTGATAGAGATACCTTTAACTCGCATATCTAAAAACTCATGATCTAGTATTCACAGTAAATATTTTTATATCATATTAAACTATTATATTTTTAAAATATAAAGCTTGTGAATAGGAATGTGCTTTAGGCACTACCAAAGCTAGAATTCCTTGCCTTGGTAGTTTAGACGGATACAATGCAAACATCGGGACGATTACATGTGTATGCACACATGAAATGTAATATTATAATATATGTTTCGCTGTCTCTTTAGCTCATTACATCTAAAAATCTTAATATATAAATTAATAAAACATAAATGTACAATGTGAATATATAATTCTCATTGTATTAAGGCAACCCACATATGTTAATGTCCATTACCATCTAGCTCATGACCATATGCCTTGATACCAAAGTTTATATCACATAGCTTCACTGCTTGCTCCTGAGTAATCATAGGTTGGAAGGAGTCCCTATTATCTTGCTAAATCAACTGTTGAAAAAAAAAATCAAGAGCTAATAGTGAATGAATACATAAAGGTGGTACCACAAGGGGCACCAACGATGCTCAATGCTGGACAACTATTGCTAGTACTACTAAAAAACACATAATGATGCTTGCTCACCATCTACTCATAATTCAAGGCAAACAAAAATAGGCGTAGAAACACGGAATGTGGAACAACATGAGAATAATTGTTAATACCTATAACTTAAACTTCCTTAACAAGATCAATAAAATGACCATATTCTAGAAGTAAAGGTGGGGTCGCCATGGCTCATAATGATGAGATCGCATTTATGCTGCATAAAAGCAAGTGTTTTCACCATTTGAATGTCCATTATCTAGAGCAAATATGAACAACTAATAAAAGTTAGCTGACATCCATTGTAGTCTAATCGTGCAATAATAGGGTGCCACATCTTGTGGCAGAATGCATGCGCCATGTGATAGTGTCTGGTGGATGTGTGTGTGGAAAGGTTGTGGGCAGTTATATGCATGTAGTGTGGCATTTTTTGTGAGGAAGTGTGGGCAAGAATGCAATAGTGTGTTATGGAAGTGTACAAAATAAATATAGTGCTGAAAAATTTAAATAAAATAATTAAAAAATGATTTAATGTGTGAGTTATATTTTAGCTGATAGATATTTTGGCTGCAACAATTTGTTGTGTTGGCTCGCACTAAAGGAAGTAATCTAGCTTTCTTTTGGTCACTTCGGCTCTCCTATTCTTGGAGCATGCTCAAACTGCATCAATTTAAGGATCAAACTACATCAACACAGATACATAAACTCTCAATTCCCAACAAAAACATTTCAAAAGAAAGATCAAAATTAAAATCAAAATCAGAACAAAATTAAAAAAAAATCAAAATCAAATACCAAAACCTTTATGGACATGTGACTCTTGAAGTCAATCAACTTCAATTAGTTTCCATGTTTGCACGACAGATGTCCTGCAAAGAATCATGGTTAGGTTAGCAGCCAAGAAAGAACAAAACTCGAATCAAGAACAACGATGCCACCAAATAAATCTCTTCCTGTTTAGCTACACATATCAAAAATCATGTGCCCAAAAGTTGCTCATTATTCCTTCTTCATGAAGTGAGGAGATAAAAGCTTGAGATTGCAAATCCAATGAAAGATTTGCAGTGAAGTAACTCTTTCAACTTATCATTGCTTCTTTTTTGTTATCTGATGGATCCTTTTTAAAACAAGAAAATTTAACAATTAATTGAAATTGAAGAATAGCACCATAGATTATCATCAGGGGGAGGTGAAGACAATGAATGTTGGCGTACTTGTAGATTATTTTTTTATATAGTCCCACAACTTCTTTACAACATCAGAATGAGATAATGCATCTTCACAAGTACCAAATCATTTTATGAGAGCATATAAAAGAGGAATAGGAAGCTAAAAATCTAGAATTAACTTTGTATATATTAATGGATAACTAAATATAACTACTTATATGAATATATATATATATATATATATATATATATATATAACTATATTTTTACTATATAAATCTTTTTATAACTAAATATAATAAGGTATAAGAACATATAACTATAAATAATTGTCTTTTACTAATGTATAACTATAAAGATATATACATAACTATATTAAATATAGAATTAACAAAATATATTTAATATACAATTTTATATATTAGTATATAAAAATGTATTTAAATATATTTATGCCGATACATAACTATATGTATAAATATATTAAATTATATAAATTATATATATACATGCATGTATAAATATCAGTATAACTATATATGTGAATATATGTATAACCACATGTAAATTATATTTATAATTACATGTATAACAACATACAATATTATGTTTAACTATATGTGTATAACTAATATAAATATTTGCTATAACAATATAAAACTCTATATATCGAAATATAACTATATTTGTAACTATGTTTACATATATGTAAATCTATATATTTTGTTTATAACTTTGTATACATTAATGTATAACTACATATGACTATTTGTAAGAATATATATATATATATATATAACTATATTTTTTAACAATATAAAACCATTTATAACTAAATATAATATGGGTATAAAACATATAACTATAAATAATTGTTTTTTACTATAAGTATAACTATTAAAACATTATACATAACTATATTAATTATATAATTAACAAATTATATTTAATATACAATTTTATATATTAGTATATAAAAATGTATTTAACTATATCTATGCCTATACATAACTATATGTATAAATATATTAAATTTTATTAAAAAATATATATACCTGCATGTATAAATATAAGTATAACTATATGTGTAACTATATGTATAACTACATGTAACTATATTTATAATTTCATGTATAACAATATACAACTTTATGTTAACCTATCTGTATAACTATATATAAATATTTGTATAATTATATAAAACTCTATATAATTAAATATAGTTATATTTGTAACTATGTATACATATATGTAAATCTATATATTTGTTTATAACATTGAATACATTTAGGTATAACTACATATAACTACTTGTATGAATATATATATATATATATGTATGTATGTATGTATAACTATATTTTTAACTATATAAATCTATTTATAACTAAATATACTATATGTATAAGAACATATAACTATAAATAATTGTCTTTTACTATATGTATAACTATTAAAATATTATACATAACTATATAAAAAATATATAATTAACAACATATATTTAATGATTAATTTTATATATTAGTATACAAAAAATGTATTTAACTATATCTATTCCTATACATAACTATATGTATAAATATATTATATTATATGAAAAAATATGTATACATGCATGTATAAATAAAGTATAACTATATGTATGACAACATTATGTAAATCTATATATTTACTATATGTATAAAACTCGATATATTTAAAACTATATAAAACTCTATATATTTAACTATATTTATATAACTCTATATAAATATTTCTATAACTATATAAAACTCTATATATTTTAATATAACTATATTTGTAACTATATATACATATATGTAAATCTATATATTTGTGTATAACTTTGTATACATTTATGCATAACTACATATTACTACTTGTATGAATATATATATATATATATATATATATATATATAACTATATGTTTAACTATATATAACTATTTATAACTACATATACTATATGTATAAACTATAAATAATTGTATCTTATTATATGTATAACAATAAAATCTTTATACATAATTATATTTAAATATATAATTAACAACATATATTTAATATCCATTTTTATATATTAATACATAATAATGTATTTTACAATATTATGCCTATACATAACTATATGTATAAATATATAAAATTAAAAGAAAAAATCTATATACCTACATGTATAATTATAAGTATCACTATATGTGTAACTATATGTATAACCACATGTAATTATATTTATAATTACATGTATAACAACATACACATTAATGTTTAACATTATGTGTATAACTATATATAAATATTTGTATAACTATATAACACTTTATATAATTAAATATAACTATATTTGTAACTATGTATACACATATGTATACATATACATAAATCTATATATTTGTTTATAACTTTGTATACATTAATGTATAATTTCTTATAATTAATTGTAAGAATAATCTATATATAACTATATGTTTAACTATTTATAATTATTTATAATGATATATACTATATGTATAATAACATATAACTAAACATATATGCCACACTATAATGGGCCATTCCAGCACAACATGGCCCTTTTGATTTCTCTTTCACATTACTCATCAATAATAGTTTCAGTGGTTAATGAATCACGAGAGTTGCTTTTACAGATTCTATTGCCTACTTGCTATTTATTTGTGTTTTGACTTATTTTCATCTTACTAATGTTTTTGCTAAGTGGCTGGTGTCATGGGATGTGGTTAATTTTGAAGCCTCCTCCACCTGTTAATGATACCAACCCAAACAATGTGTTCAAGCCTCGAGAGAAAGCCAACCGGCTCCATACAAGATAGGTATGTGGTGTAGTAGTCTTTTATGATGCAATTAGGAGTTTTACAAGCAAATTTCATAGTCTTATAAGCTGCTTCTTATGAGGTGTTCAGATTTAACAGGAGGAAAATAATTTGCAATCATTTGAAAAACTTCATTTGGTAAGTAAGAAATTTATCTTATTGATCAACTTTTTCTATTCTAATTAGGGATATAGTGTTGAGATTAATAAGTTATCAAAGAAGATTTTTTTACTACAGTTTGCATCACTTAGAAGAGATTAATAAGTTGCACATTCATCTTATCAAACACTTAACTATCACAACCATCCTATGTATATTTTTTCTTATAAAAAGTAAACATTATGAATCATTAGTTGAGTAATTAATTATTTTTTAAATATTATTAATTTTTGTAGTCTAACATATATTTTTCTATTATACTTTATTTTTGTCAATTGTTTTAGTTTATTAGTTAATATTTTAAAAAAATCTTATCCTTCTTTTGAATTATAAATCATAAATTTCGAAAATAATTAAATTTTTAGAAATTGATTTTTTCAATTTAAAATTAAAGTTACAAATTGACTATTTTATTTTTTAATCTTTTATTTTTAAATTTTTTACTCTCAAACATGTGCTATCTATCTAATTTTCAATTTAAATTTTTAATAGTTTCATTTATTAAGAAAATATTATCTATATATAGCATATATCAATGTATCTATTTTCTTAGTTGTCCTGTCAGCTCATTTATAACCATGACAAGAAAATATCAACTTAACATTGAATCTTAATGAAATTTTATAGATGGAAAAAATTTACTTTATATCCCACATATAAAACACATTTATTATAATACTTTAATATATAATACTTTATTGACATCAATATTATGTGGAAATATTTTTTTCTTTTATGTAGACACCAAACCAACTATCAAAAAATTATATTATTAATATTTTCTAAATTGATAAATTCTCAGTAAAAATATTTTTAGATCTAGAAAAAATCTATCACTAATATTTTCATAAATTCTATGCAAAGAAAAGCAGGAAATTTAGCGATAAATTTAGGGACGTAATTTCTCTATCTAATTAGATCGAGATAAAATCTGTTGCTAAATAATATTATGAATTTATTTTTTTATAATTTTTTATATAATTGGAAGCGATAATTCCTTAATTTTATACATAATTATCTGCATTTAGCTAGGGATTTTTCCCTAGCTAAATGCTAAAATAAGATATTATATAAATATATTATAATTTCTATCGCAAATTTATGATAATTTAATTTCGTTAGCATTATTTAATTTAATATTTTTTGAATTTTTTTATATTAAAGGTATGTCATTGTCTATAGATGAGCGATCCATGAAAGATAAAATCTTCTCGTATAATTTTAAAAATAGGATATTATAAAAAAAATCATAATTATATAAATACGAATAAAAATTTATATTAAATAAGACTAAAATAACTATTTTTTTGATTAAAAATTAATTAAAAATTTATACAAAATATTTTTCTGATATTTTTAATTATGATATTTAAATATTTGTATTAAAAAACATTATATAATTTATTATTTAATTATAATAAATTTGAAAATATTTTAATTAAAAAATAAACATAAAAAAAATACTACTAATAAAATGCTAAAATAAACAATTCTTTGATTAAATAAAAAAAGTAATAAAAATATATGAATCAATGAATAAGCAAGTAAATATTAATATTATTCCTATAATCATAAAATATTTTTATGATTATAGGAATCTTTTAAAAAATAATGACTAAAAGATTTGAAAATTTTGAATTAAAAAAAATTCAAATTTTTCATAAAATTTAAAAGATAATCAATTTATATTTAAAGATTAATACATATAAGTTTTAATTACATCAAAAAAAATTTGATGATTTAAAAAATAAATATCTAAGTGTGGTTATTAAATGAACACTTCAAAGATTAAAATTTATAATGACTAAAATATTCAAATTTTATGCTTTTATAATTATTTCATTTATATTAATAATAAATAAATTGAGACATTATAATTTAGACATTACATGTGGGAATAGGCCATTGGTTACTCTCTTCTTTAGTCTAGTGGTTAACAGCTTTGATCTGTGGCCTGTGGTACTTGTTCAACCAACTTTTTTTGTATTCTTAGTGATGTTTGTAAATAGGCAGGTGATTACTGGTTGCCACAGGCTCATTCACAAACTCTAAAGACACCATATCACATCTTTAGTAGGAAAATAGGTATTGGGTTATTGAATAGATAATTAAGACGTCAATATGAACCCAAGTCATCTTTTTCTCGATGTATCCATAGGGATGGGATCCATTCTTGAGGAATCCAAGCTTGTAAGTTTTTCATGGCTTATTTTTTTTTTCTTTTAATGTGATTGTTAAGAGTTGTAATTTTTTGATTTTGTTTATTGCATTGTATAATATCTTTCTTGAAATGACAAAGATTATCGATGCGTTAGGTCCCAAGTCTCAAATTATCGACACCATTTCTAGATGCTTTTAATGTCAGAATGTCTAGTTGTACTTAGTATTCCTTTTTCGTGGGTTTTCTTTTCAATAAGAACTGATTGGATTTCATTGCCGAGTTTCATTTTGTAGTGGTGAGATTCGATTTTTCATGGGGTGATGCACAATATCACCAAGAGACATTGGAGAACCTAAAGTCCACAATCAAGAGCACTAAAAAGTTCTATGTTGTATGTTTTTTTTAGCTATGATTACTTATATCTATCATCATAAGGGGAACAAAATACTATCAAAATGAAATTGCTTCCTCTTTGTCAAATTGAATTACTTATCGTGCATCTAATTGGTTTGGCTATTACCATGTTATTGATGTAGTTATCACAATCAAAAAGGGTTTAAAGTTTTGCTTTTCAATTTTTAGTTATGCTGGACACGGCGGGTCCAAAATTGTAGGTTATTAACAGAAATGAGAAATACATTTCGCTCATGGCTGATGGATTTTTTATTTTAACACCTGATCATGAACAAGAAGCTTCGTTGGAGTTGTTGCCCATCAATTTTAATGGGCTGTCAAATGTTAGTACTTTATGAGTTATAATGGTTTGGGTGGACTAGATCATAATGAAACATAGCATTGATGATCTTTGAATTAAATGAAAATATGATCATAAACATAATGGATGTGCTTGGTAGGGCATTCCTTGTAACTTATTGTTATATATTGATTAATATAAATGCCCTCACTAGAAGTGGAGACCCATCAAATCCCTTATTTTCCTTCAAATTTTATTGTTAATTTTTTATCTGCACTTCTTTAGAATGATTTGAATTTTTTGTGTCACTATTTAATTTGGTGTATATTTATTCTTTTCACTACAAAGAAAATTGTTTCTTTCTTTGTAGGCTGTTCAACCAGGGAACACCATTTTTATTAGTCAGTACTTGTTCATAGGAAGCGAAACTACTTCAGTGTGGCTGGAGGTAATGAATAACTTTCATGATTGTCTAGCATGTGCCTGCAGCATTAAAATGGGTTAATGATTTAGAATGCTCTAATCCCAAAATAATGTTATGCTCATGTACGTCTCGTGTGCTTGAGTGAACAAGTAGAGTATCCGAGGTGAGGGAAAATGATGTGGTTTGTGTGATAAAGAACTCTGCAACTTTTGCAGGCTCACTGTTCACCCTGCATGTTTCTCAAATTCATATCAAGCTGCCTACACATTCTGCTCAAGATAGGCTGGTCAATCTTTTTCATTGATTTCACTTTTGTAATTTGGAGAATGCTTACATTTTCATTGTTCTGTATTGGTTGTGTTCAATGTTATCAGCACTTGAGGTGTGCAAAATAAAATTGATTTTTTCTTTTTGTCATACACCTGCCACTCTGAGAATGTTTGACATGTAATTCTAAAGATGTAGCTCTTCCTCTTATTGTATAGTCATTTTCTGAATCATAGTTAGTTGCAGTAGAGAAGCTTCTTTAATGTGTTGTTTCTAATCTCTAAAAATTGAGAATATGTTTATCAACTCTTATTAGTGCATAAACATTTTCTCAATAATTTTGTAGTTCATAATTTTGTGCTAGCCCCTCCACAAAAGTTTTCTTTGTAAAATATATTTTACCACGAAATGATCTTTTTATAATCAACAAAATCATAATTATTGCAATATTTTTTTCAATCTTGTATTAGTTGAGTTCATAATTTTTATTTTTTGATAAAGATCTTACTCAGTGCAAAAGTCTCCCACTTACCCTGAGGTTTGAGAGATATTAATATTTTGATAATCTTATCCTTGAAACCGGAGATGCATTATCTGTTGAGTTTTGAACTTAAGATCTATTATCCTTGGATGAAGACAATCGACATCACAAAAAGACATGACATATATTTTTCTGCACTTTTCATTCTTCCGCATGAAATTAGGTATACTGTAACATGGTACATTTGTATATAGGTGTGCATGTTTGCATGAATAAAACTATCCACACACAAATCCATCATCTATATGTATGTGTTTGTGCATTTTATTCTCTTTAAATATATTTCCAAGCTCCACCAGTGATATTTTTGTGTGAAGCTGTTTATTGATGCATTCTATGTGGGGAACAATTATGTGTTGTAGCATATGCCCATGAGTATCTATCTCAGCTTGGAGACCTCTGTCAAACCCAGCTTTTTTCTAAGATTGAAAATGTGGAGGATAGTTGTTTCCATAGTAATTCTCAAAGGCATATGAACCTGCTCCTTCTGGCTAAGCCACTAGTTTTTATACATGATTAGATGGTGGTCTCCTATTGTACATTTTAGCATGCCAAATAATATGGATGTTTCTTAAAGTGCAACAATAAAAGAAAATTGTTTTGTTTTAAATCAAAATTTTTTCTTCATTTGTTCATAGAAGCAGATGGTATTATTCTTTCTCATGGCAATATAGGGATAAACAATTGTTTATCTTTCTCATGATTTCTTTTACTAATTCTTCTCATGTGTGTGTGTGTCACCCGAGGCTATGTGATTATATATACGTACATATAATACTGTAGTATATACGTACATATATACTATAGTATATAAGTACATATATACTGAGTATATACATATGTATATACTATAGTATTAATGTATGTATATACTACAATATATAAGTACGTATATACAGAGTATATATGTATGTATATACTACAATATATAAGTATGTATATACTATAGTATATACGTACGTATATACCGAGCATATGTGTACACCAGAAAAAATTTCACCCCAAACTTGATTTTTTCTCTGATAGGGTTATTGATATATGGGTTGACCATAATCTAGTTACAACATCTCTGATCATGTTCAAAATAAAACAAAACTAAATAGTTCATTGAATTCCTAGGCGTTCTGTGAATTTAGTTGGCACATATAAAAAAATTTAGTACTAAATTATCACTAATTTAAATGTTAAAGTGAAGCATAAAAATCCTGTTTACATATGATTATCAAAGTATGGGGTTGTCGATATATGATTGTGTGTGCGTGAAGCAAAAAAAAATAGGATAATTAAGCTCACTTGTTGCCTAGAAGAGCATGAAGATTGATGACCAGTTATTCTTCAAAGACAGTAAGAAGTCCTCTTTTTAAGCCTGGGCGAAGATAATTAGTCCAGTGAAGGCGGCAGCTCTTGCCACACCGTGGTAATCCGGCGAGCTTTGGGATGGCTGGCTCTCCAATAGCACTAGCCAATGGTGAGTATAAAGTTGATGAGTTTCTCATCTTCTTCAGCAGTCCACGATCCTTTCCTAACCCTGAGTTTATCACAACAGGGTTGGTAACCCATCTCTAAATTCTGTGATAGCCATACGTATAATAAGTGATGATCAAAGTCACACTCCTCTATATGTAGGGCAGAGCTGTATGAGGAAGAGTAAGATTTGAGAGTCCTGCAATTGTCTTCATAAAGGGACACTAAAACTAAATAGAGTCTCATATGGTATGTTTTTATACAGAAAAGCATTCAAAAGTAGAATTATATACCTACCTATATACCGTATATAACTACGTATATACCTTATATACCTACGTATATACCTTATATACCTATCTATATACTCAGTATATATGTACATATACACTGAGTATATATGTACGTATATACTATAGTATATAAGTACTTATATACTGAGTATATAAGTACATATATACTATAGTATATATGTATGTATATACTGAGAATATACATATATATATATACTCAATATTTACATATGTATATACTCATATATACGTATGTATATGCTCAATATATACATACGTATATACTCAGTATATATACATATAATACTACAGTATTATATGTAAATATATACTAAGTATATATGTACTTATTATATATGTACATATAATACTGTAGATTATATATACATATACTACAATAATATATGTAACTAGTGAAATACTAGTATATGTACATATACACTATAGTATATATGTACATATACACTATAGTATATATGTACATATATACTACAGTATTATATATTTTTCAAAACATAATTTTATTTATTTATTTATTTTGATTATATTGACTAGTTTAAATTTCATACAGATATGGTACCACATTATTTCCTATACTAAGCTTGTATAAGTGAAGTGATTTTTTACTAGACATGATGCACCGTGACTCGGACAACTTTGTCATAGTAGAAAGATGGTGATCAGAGGAGATGAGGGAGAGAAAGCAATGACAATACATGGATAGATTATATTTTATGCACTATCAGTAAATACATTGATGAATACAATGTAATAAAATTTTGTTATGTTTTTGGTTTAATTATGTAAAATATTGTATCAGAATAATTAATTAAATAATTTTATTTTTTGTTAAATAATAAATTATAATTTATTGGTTATGTTTTTATTCAATTTAATATAAAAATATTAAATTATTTAATAAAAAATTTTTTAAAAAAAATAAAATTCTAAAAATAGTTTTGAAATGAAAATAACCATGGATTTTTCACTTGCTAATTTAGCTAGAAAAATCATTATTTTAGCTTGGAAATTTTTCGTCTCTAAATTTTTTAGGTAATGACTCTTTCCCTCGTTAATTTTTAGCAATGAGCACTTTAGCTTTATAAAACTTTTGTCGGTAATCCGTCGTCATTTCCTGTTTAGCGATAAAAACCCCTCATTTAACTAGGGAATTTTCCCTAGCTATTTGGGCTTTTTCTTATAGTGGAAGTTTTTTTCTTCTCTTGTTTCTCTCTCGACTTTGATTCATCATCAAAAGCTATGAAGCATTAATATTTATTTTGACACATTACATATTAACTTCACCATGACATATTTAACCCTAAAAAACATTTACCTATCTCATTTTCTTCCTCCCTTTTCTTCGATTCCTTGTTCGTTAAAACTAACAAAAATCAAAAATAGTTCAAAAATAATTCTGATAATAAAGTTTCATGGTTAAAACAAAAACATAATATTTTTTCATCATCATTTAAAACAAAATCATCCTCATAATTAACTGATGCATTTGTGCTAGCCTTTCTTATGTGGTTTCTTTGCTAAAACTAGGAATGATATCTATAAATTCAAGCCTGCTAACTCTGAGTCCGTATAGGACATTAGTTGTTGCATTAAAAGTTATTAGTGACCAAATTATTATCCAAAATAATCTACTTCATCAGTTCAATCACCTGATCAAATAATTTCTCAAACATATGATTTTCTAACTTTATGCTCATAAGTTGAGCCACAAGTGACAATTACGAATGTGTTGAAACTGTATGACTTTCAACTTTAATTTATGTTTGTTCATGTCTATAATAACTATTTTTATATATCTATGAATATGGTTGTGTGTCCCCAAATTTTTTGGGTAGAGTTTTAGTCTATTATAGGTATGTAAAAGTCTTGGCTGGTCCTCCATGGTGCTGGGAACAACTCCTTTGCTTCTGAAGATGTGAGATGAACCAAAAAAATTAATTCCATGCAAAAGTAGGTTGTCTTAACACTATTATTTTGTGTTGATTTGTGTCGTCACCGTTCAAAAATGCACCATCATAGTTCAGATCTATGTCATTGCAATTTATATTGGTGTCGTCGTAGTTTAGATTTGTGTCGTCGCAGTTCAGATCTGTGTCATTGCAGTTCATATATGCATCGTCATAGTTCAGATCTGCAACTACTTGTTATCAGTTATTGGTTTGTAAATATAGTATGTTATGCTCGATCTTGCAGGTATAACAATGTTCTCTATCTGTGTGGAGTACCAGAGGGAAAAGAATTAGAAATGCTGACCATGCCTGAGAGACCTATATGCTTGTGTTTTAAGTCGTAGATTATTTTCTTCTGTTGTTTTTGATCGTATGTGTATTTACATTAACGTAAAAGTGTGTGTGTCATCCAAGGCTATGTGATTATATATACATACATATAATATAAAAGTATATGCGTACATATATACTTGGTATAAATGTACGTATATACTGAGTATATATCTATGTATATACGGAGTATATAAGTATGTATAAACCGAGTATATAAGTTTGTATATACTGAGTGTATTTGTATGTATATACTCAGCAAATACATACATATATACTACAGTATATACCTATGTATATACTCGGTATATAAGTACTTTTATACTATAGTATATACATACATATATACTTGGTATATATGTACTTTTATACTGTAGTATATATGTACATATATACCGAATATATACAAAGTGGGTGGATATATTTATTTGAAGACATGTTTATATTGTCATACATACACACCAATTTACACACGGACACACTTTTGAATATATAATTCCTTGGGCTGGTCTGGTCATCATCATGCATTACTTATTGATGCGGGTAATAAAAGCCATGGATCATAGATTTTTCCTAAAGCTGTAGGATGAAGATATTTCTGGTCCAGGCCACCCATGCAAAAAGAGGTTGGTCTTAAAAATCTTAGTAATTGTGTTAATATTAATTATCACATGGTACAAAGCAAACGTATGAGTAAATAAGTTTTCTTGCTCATAGTTCTATAATGATTTATTCTAATTGTACTAGGGCTTAGTATGATGATGATGATGATTCTCGTGTAGTGCCATGTAATTCTGGTCCAGGAGGAATATCGGGTCCTATTTTGGGAGAAGTAGCTTCCCACCTAGTCAAAAACTTGCTTAATCTCAAAATGAGTGGTTGGTAGGGAAATACGTACGAGTGAAATGCTAGTATATATCGGGTCCTAATTTGTACTCAGTATATATGTACACATAATACTGTAGTTTTTTTGTACATATACTGCCATAATATATGTACGAGTGAAATGCTAGTATATGTACATATATACTACATTATTATATATTTATCAAAACATTTTTTATTTTGATTAGATTTAGTGGTTTAAATTTCTTACAGATATGGTACCACATTGTTCCCCATACAAAGCTTGTATAAGTGAAAGGATTTTTCACTAGACATGATGTGTCATGACTCGGATAGCTTTGTCGCAGTAGAAAAATAGTGATCTGAGGAGCAGAGGGAGAGAAAGCAATGTCAATGCACGGATAGATTATACTTTATGCACTATTGGTAGACACATTAATGAATAAGATGTAATAAAATTTTGTTATTTTTTTGTTTTAATTATGTAAAATATTATATTAGAATAAGTTATTAAATAATTTTTTTAATTATAAATTATCATTTATAGTTTCTATTTTTATTCAATTTAATATAAAAATATTAAATTATTTAATTAAAATTTTGTTGAAACTATATGACTATCAACTTTAATTTGTGTTTGTTCATGTCTATAATAACTATTTTTATATATCTGTGAATATGTTTGTGTGTCCCCAAATTTTTTGGGTAGAGTTTTAGCCTATTATAAGTATATAAAAGCCTTGGATGGTCCTCCATAGTGATGAGAACAATACCTTAGCTTCTGAAGCTGTGAGATGAACCAAAAGAATTAATTCCACGCAAACGTAGGTTTGTTCTTAACACTCTTATTTTGTGCATATCTGCATCATCGTAGTTCACATCTACCTCATCACAGTTGAGATCTGTGACTGCTTGTTATCGGTTATTGGTCTGTAATTGTAGTTTGTTATGCTCCATGTGTAGGTGTAATAATGTTCTCTATCTGTGTGGAGTACAAAAGGAAAAAACTAGAAATGCTAACCATGCCTGAGAAACCTATATGCGTATTTTTTAAGTCTTAGAGTATTTTCTTCTGTTGTGTTTGATGGCATGTGTATTTGCATTAAAGTACAAGTATGTGTGTCATCCAAGGCTATGTGAGTATTTATACGTGCATATAATACTTTAGTATATACATACAAACAAATATACTTGGTATAAATGTACATATATACTGATTATATATCTACGTATATACCGAGTATATACATAAGTGGGTGCATATATTTATTTGTAGACATCTATATATTGTCATACATACACACTCATTTACACACAGACACACTTTTGAATATATAATTGCTCGGGCTGGTCTGGTCATCATCGTGCATTACTTACTGATGTAGGTAATAAAAGCCATGGATATTAGAATTATTAAAAAGCTGTGGGATGAAGATATTTCTGGTCCAGGCCAGCCAAGCAGATAAAGGTTTGTCTTAAAAATTTTAGTATTTGTGTTGATATGCAATTATCACATGGTACAAAGCAAACGTATGAGTATATAAGTTTTCTTGCTCTTGATTCTGCAATGATTGGTTCTAATTATACTAGGGCTTAGGATGATGATGATGATAATGATGCTCGTGTAGTGTTGTTTACTTCTAATCCAGGAATAATATCTGGTCCTATTTTGGTGAAGCAGCTCGCCGTCTCATCAAAGACTCACTCAATCTCAAAATGAGTGGTTGGTATGGAAGTTCATTAGTCGAGCATCATCGCCCAGCCTACTTTTATTATTAGCGGCAGTAGTAATGGCAGCAGCGGCAGCGATGGTAGTGGTGGTAGTGGCGGAAGCGGCAATAGCAGCAGTGGCGGTGACGACGGTGGCAGCGGCGGCAACGACGGCAACGGTGGCAGTGATGGTAGCGGCGGCAGCGGCGGCTGCAACGGCAGGAGCGGTAGCAGTAGTGGGAGTAGCAGCAATAGCAACAAATGTCGTATATACATACTTATATACTTAGTATATACGTACATATAATACTATAGTATTTTATGTACATATGTAATGAGTATATTTGTACTCAATATTTATGTACGCATAATACTACAGTTTTTATGTATATATACTACTGTAATATATGCATGAGTAAAATGCTAGTATATATGTACATATATACTGCAGTATTATATATTTATCAAAACATAACTTTTTTTATTTATTTTGATTTGATTGAGTGGTTTAAATTTTTTACAGATATGGCACCGCATTGTTCTTCATACAAAGCTTATATAAGTGAAGAGATTTTTCTCTAGACATGATGTGTCGTGACTCAGACAGCTTTGCCACATCAGAAAAATGGTGATTGGAGTACCAAAGGGAGAGAAAGCAACGTCAATGCATGGATAGATTATACTTTATGCATTGTCGATAGATACATTGATGAATAAGATGAAATAAAGTTTTGTTATTTTTCTTATTTTAAATTTGTAAAATATTGTATTAAAATAAGTTATTAAATGATTTTATTTTTTGTTAATTATAAATTATCATTTATATTTTCTGTTTTTATTCAATTTAATATAAATATATTAAATTATT
This sequence comes from Sapria himalayana, assembly GCA_029783825.1. NCBI lineage: Eukaryota > Viridiplantae > Streptophyta > Magnoliopsida > Malpighiales > Rafflesiaceae > Sapria > Sapria himalayana. The sequence goes on from JAREIK010003471.1 coordinate 21,314, forward strand.
TAATTAAAAAACTTTAAAATAAATTAAATTCTGAAAATTGTTTGAAATTAAAATAGCTAGGGAATATTCCATAGCTAATTTAGCTAGGGATATTTTATTTTAGCAAGTGATCTTTTCCGTTGCTAAAATTATTTTGCTAAGGACTATTTTCGTCTCTAATATTTAGCGACGAGCACTTCATATTTGGAAAAACTTTCATCGTTATATTCGTTTAGTGGCGAAAACTCTCATTTAGCTTGCTAATTTAACTAAAAAATTATTTTGTTTGCTAGGGATTTTTTTTTGCAGCTAAATTATTAGCTAGGGACACCTTTCCTTGCTAAATTTTAGTGATGAGCACTTTAGACTGTGAATGATTCCGTCATAAATCCATCGCTATATCCCAATTAGTGATTGAAATTGCCTATTTAGCTAAGAAATTTTACCTAGCTATATGGGATTTTTTCTTTTGGTGAACGACGAAGAGAGAAGAATCAAAATGGGACTATGGGAGCAACCTATAAAATCTTCCTCTTCTTGTTACCTGTAATATTATCATTACTTGTATTCTTCGGAATGCTATATACATATCTCTGTCTCTCTCAATTTGATTACCACTCGTGGAGTTTGGTTTTTACAGAATATTTGGGTTTGATTTTTTTTTAATTTTCCCCCAATTTTCCTTCTTTTTTCTTCTATTTTTATATCACTTATATGATTTTGACTCCGCGGCATTAATGAAACAATAAATGGTCTATGTAAACTTTGTTCTTTTACTGTTTAAATTTTTAGGGTTTTATTGATTTCAATTACTAAATATTTGCATATAGTTTCCTAATTCTGTAACTTAAGAAAAAAAATTATTCTTAATTTTTTCTGGCTTTGTAACTTAAGAAAAAACAAACTTAATGTTTATGGGTTCTAATTTTGTTGTCTCTAATAATATTATAAACAAATAACATTATATATAAACATTTATACTTTTATATATTCTCATGACATTATATATAAATGTCAATACTTTAATACACACACACACACACACATGTAGTACATTATATATAAATACTGATATGTTTATAGAAATATATAATGTTATATATAATTATTTATACATATGTATTAATGTTTAAAAATATCTATACAACATTTACATAAAACTATCTGTTGGGTAATTGCGCTTCCACGGGTAGTGAGATTAAGAAACAGAAAACAACAGAAACACAAAAACAAGCAATATATATATATCCCAATCCAACAGCATCCATGACAGAATCAAAAAATGAGAATTCAACACAGGAAATAACGTAGTTCACTAGTCGCTCAGTACGACTAGCTACCTGCACCAGAAAACACTCATGCGTTACAGATTAAAAACCAAAATAGAACGTCTTACAGTATGCAGCACGGAGTAGTCACGAAATCACTTAGAGAGAAGAGGAGAGAGATGATAAACAGTTCAACCGGGTCAAAAAATAGCCGCCCAAAAAATAAATACAAATCATTTTTATATGAAAAATAATCATCCGGTTCATTTAACCAAAGCGGGTCGGATCATGGAGAGGGACATCTGTTATTGTGCTACTGCTGCATCCCCGGGCTTTTAATATTTCCTTTCCTGCACTTACATGAAAATATTAAAATAGATTATTAAGTAATAAACAAATTACATATACAGCAATCTCCACCTTAATTTGTTTTGCATACAGATAGAGAGACACTCTCTATAAACAGTTAGTCCAAAAAGACTACATCTGATTTGATATGTTCAGTAAGTCAAGACAGTGTCTTAACTTATTCAGAGTAACAGGTTTGATAAACATGTCAGCTAGATTATCAGAAGTTGCAATCTTCTTTACTTGTACCCTCTTCTCAGATTGAAGGAAATGATATCGCACATCATTGTGCTTTGTCCTCTCATGGTGCACTTGGTCTTTTGCTAAACAAATGGCACTAAGGTTGTCATAGAAGACTGTTGCAACCTCTTCATAAAGACCAAGGTCCTTGAGAAAACCTTTCAGCCATATCCCTTCCTTCGCAGCTTCAGTCAGAGCCATATACTCTGCTTCAGTAGAAGATAAAGTAACAGAAGATTGTAGTGTGGCTTTCCAGCTAACTACAGAACCACATACTGTGAAAACATAACCAGTCATAGACCGTCTACTATCAACATCTCCTGCATAGTCTGAATCAAAATATCTTGTCAGCAAGAGTTCAGATTCATTACCAAATATCAGACCAACATCAGAAGTCCCCTTAAGGTACCTAAGTATCCTCTTAAGAGCTTTCCAGTGCTCTTGACCACGATTTATCATAAACCTACTCGCTGTACTTACTGCATGAGCAATATCAGGTCGGGTGCACACCATAAGATACATGAGGCTCCCGATAGCACTAGAATAAGGAACCTTAGACATTTGTTCCTTGTCAGATTCAGATTGAGGACAACATTCTAATGTCAGATGAAGGTTAGAAGCAAATGGTGTGGACAGAGGCTTACAAGAAGTCATTCCAAATCTAGATAAAAGTTTCTGAATATATTGTTTCTATGAAAGAAATAATTTTTTTTAATTCTATCTCTGAATTTTTCCATACCTAAAATTTTCTTTGCTCCTCCAAGATCTTTCATATCAAATTCAAAACTGAGGAGATCTTTCAGTTCCTGAATATCAGATTTATTTCTGGCAGCAATAAGCATATCATCTACATACAATAGCAAGTAGATATATGACTCATCCTTGAGCCTTTTGAAATAAACACAGCAGTCATGGTCAAACCTACTGTATTCATGACTGGTCATGAAACAGTCAAATCTCTTGTACCACTGACGGGGAGACTGCTTAAGTCCATAAAGGGACTTTAGAAGCTTGCACACATGGGTTCCATTGCCTGATACCTCAAAACCCTCAGGCTGGCTCATGAAGATCTCTTCATCGAGATCTCCATGAAGAAAAGTAGTTTTAACATCTAGTTGCTCAAGTTCAAGATTCTGATGTGCTACTAATGCTAGAAGCACTCTTATTGAGGTATGTCTAACTACAAGAGAGAATATCTCATTGTAGTCAACATCTTCTTTCTGACTGAACCCTCTTGCAACTAGACGTGCCTTAAACTTTAAACCACCATCAATTGAGACATCTTCTTTCTTCTCGAAAATCCATTTGCAAGACACTATTTTTCTTCCCTTTGGTTTAGGTATAATGATCCAGGTACCATTCTTATGAAGAGATTCAATTTCTTCATTCATGGCAACCAACCATGACTCAGACTCAGGATATTTAAGAACATTCCTGAAGGAGGATGATTCAAGAACGTCAATTTCTTCGGCAACTTGTAGGGCAAATCCTACAAACTCATCAAAGCCAAATCTCAGAGGAGGACGTGCGTTCACCTCCTTTGTCTCTCCCTTGCAATATAGTAGGGAATAGACTGTTCAGGTACAGTTTCAGGATCAGGTTCAATAACTGATTTAGTATCATTTTCATGATTAGCTATCATTTGTCTAGAAACAACAGGCATCTTTCCTAGAGCTATAGATTCAGATTTTAGCTCCACCTTAAGTTCATCTTGAGGAACATCAGGTAACTGAATAGGACTAGGGTTTTAGAATGACACTCTCTTCGAAGGTAACACTCCTAGAGAGTATAACTCTCTTTTCAGATGGTGACCAAATACGGAATCCTTTGACTCCATCACCATAACCAACAAATATTCCCTTGCATGCTCGAGGTTCAAGCTTACCATCATTTACATGATAGTAGGCAATACACCCGAACACCTTCAGGTTGGAATAATCTGTAGGTTTATCAGTCCACACTTCAAATGGAATTTTAAAGTTGATTCCACTATGTAGCGATCTGTTTATCAGATGGCATGCTGTATTAACAGCTTCATACCAAAACTCTTTGCCTAAGCCTGATTGAGAGAGCATACATCTAGTTCTCTCCAGAAGAGTTTGGTTTATTCTTTCAGCAATGCCATTCTACTGAGAAGTATTCCTAATAGTTTTGTGTCTCGCAATACCTTTGTCCTTACAGAATTCCTCAAATTCAGACGAACAGAATTCTATACCATTATCCATTCGTAATAGTTTAACCTTCTTTTGTGTTTGATTTTCTACTAAGCTAACCCACTGCTTAAACTTTATAAAAGTCTCGGATTTATGTTTCATCATGAATACCCAGGACATCCTGGGGTAATCATCAACTAAACATAAATAAAATCGGGCACCCCCAAGAGATATGACTCTAGAAGGGCCCCAACAGTCAGCATGGATATAATCCAAAATACTGTTTGTGCAGTGTATGGCTTTACCGAACTTAGTACTATGTTTCTTACCAAAAATACAATGATCACAGAAATTTAATTTACTGACTCTATGACCAACAAGAAGATTAAGATCAGAGAGAATTTTTATACCTTTCTCTCCCATATGTGCGAGTCGCATATGCCACAGTCTGGTAAGTTCAGCTTTGTCTTCAGATGCTTGCTCTCCGGATGTGATAGCAATAGCCCATGTCACTGTGGAACCTATCAGTGTGTATAGCTTTCCAGTTTTCTGCCCCTTCAGTACAACATCATCTCCTCGGTGAACTTTCAGTGTTCCCTCTCTACCACTGAATGAATATCCATGATCATCCAGAACACCAAGAGAAATGAGATTCATTGTCATCTCAGGGACATATCTCACATTTAAAAGTGAGACAATTTGGCCATCCCAAGTTCTCAGTCTAACTGTGCCAATTCCAACCACCTTACATGGTTGGCTGTTCACCACCACAGCATGGCCAGCTTCCTTCTTGTCATATTTGCTGAACCACTCCAAGTGAGTGCTTATATGGAAGGAAGCACTAGTATCCAGGATCCATGAATCTGATCTTGCGATCGTTGTGGAGATTACCAACACAAGGTCTTCTCCATCATCAAGATCATCAAAAGTCACAGCAGCAGCAGGTGGGGGATTAGGTTGACCTTGTTGTTCCAACCTCGCTCTCTTCTTCGGGCACTCAGTTTTCCAATGCCCTTTCTGTTTACAGTAGTGACAAATGTCACCCTCCATTGACCTCTTCTGAATCTTATTTCCCTTCTTCTTGAATGGAACAGGTTGTGGCCTCCTGTTTGTCATCACCAGTCCAGCAAGATGTTGTTCAAGTCTTTCAACCGCAGCCTTCTGCCTCATCTCTCTGGAGTTTAGGGAAGCCCGAACATCCTCTAGTGTGATCTCCTCCTTTCCCACAATGAGAGATTCAACAAAATTTTCATAGGAAGGAGGAAGAGAAACCAAGAGTAGAAGTGCAACATCCTCATCATCCACCTTAGCATCCACACATTTAAGGCCCATGAGGATGCTGTTCAAGTCATCCAGATGCTTCTTCAAAGAGGTTCCCTCTTGCATCCTTAGTGTGAATAGCCTTCTCTTCAACAGAAGCTTGTTGGTCAATGATCTAGTCATGTACAGAGACTCAAGCTTGAGCCACAGTTCTGCAACAGATTCCTCATCTGCTACCTCAGCAATGACTTCATCCGACAAGCTCTATAGATTGGTGGAGTGTGCTTTCTCTTCACATCTCCAAGCCTCAGCCTCGGTTATTCCAAGAGCAGCAGCAGTGTGTGGACCAAAGCCTTGAACCAGAGGACTCCAAATATCGAAATTTTTCTAATGCACTCGCTTTTTTATCTGCCACATACTAAACCCATTTCTATCGTTGAATTTCTCAATCGTGGTGTTTAGGGTTCCAGCCATTTCAACAGAATATTGCTTATACAAAAAAAACTCAAACCCTAAATGCACAATTACTCGAAAAATCTCAAACCAAGCTCTGATACCAATTGTTGGGTAATTTCACTTCCACGGGTAGTGAGATTAAGAAACAGAAAACAACATAAACACAGAAACAAGCAATATATATATCCCAATCCAATAGCATCCATGATATAATCAAAAAATGAGAATTTAACATGGGAAATAACGTGGTTCGCTAGTCGCTCAGTACGACTAGCTACCTCCACCAGAAAACGCTTATGCGTTACAGATTAAAAATCAAAATAGAATGTCTTACAGTATGCAGCATGGAGCAGTCACGAAATCACGCAGAGAGAAGAGGAGAGGGATGATGAACAGTTCAACCGGGTCAAAAAACAGCCGCCCGAAAAATAAATACAAATTGTTTTTATATGAAAAATAAACATCCGGTTCATTTAACCGAAGCTGGTCGGATCATGGAGCGGGACCTCCGTTATTGTGCTACTGCTGCATCCCCGGGCTTTTAATATTTCATTTCTTGCACTTACATGAAAATATTAAAATAGATTATTAAGTAAAAAACAAATTACATATACAGCACTATCCATTTATATAATTTTTTATATAACAATTATATAACATATATAATGTTTATACATTTTAAACATTTATATAACACATTTATTTTTATATAAATATATAATATTTATAATGTTTATATAAATGTGATATATATACTATATAATATTTATAAAAGTGTTACATATATATAATTATATATAAGTAACATTTATGAAAATATTTTAAACACAAATATTATATCTAAATACTTCTATAATTATATAATCTTATGCCATTATATATAAAAGTATTTATAACTATATTTAGTTTTTATTGGAATAAAGCAATGAACGAGGCCATTTGAAAAAAAAAACTCTCTTTTGTAGATAAGCAAAAAGATGTAGCTGGCATAGTTGGTGCAATTGAGAAAGCTTGTCTTTATCATGGTAAGGGGGGAGAGATGATGCGCTCCACTGTCTCCCAATTGATAGAATGTATTGCATTGTGTCATTTACCAACATCTGAGAATATAACACAAAGTCTGCTTGATACCTTCAATGAGAACTTGAGGCATCCCAACCCTCGGATACAAGTGGTCCTACACCTTGTAAGTTAATTTCTTTCCAACATGACCCATTATATCATTATAGCTCCATTTATCTTCTTCCCCTTTAAACTTCATAGAACATAGCTATTAGTGCTCTGAACCACTTTGTTTGAGCATACCTAGTTCCTGTAGATAATGGTGATGTAGTCGGTGTGACTCAAAGTACCTACAGCGACTTTTTGATCAAAACACTGCTATTAGAATGGGCTTTTCTTTAGCCCTAGGAGTTCTTCCTTTTGGGTTATTGGCTCATAAATGGAGAAAGGTTGTCTTCAAGCATTGTGAGATTAAGGTGCAGGGTGATGCCGAGACCAGAGATGTCGAAGTAAGGTTGAATGCTATTAGAGGGCTCATCTCTTTGTCTCAAACATTTGCCCATGAAAGATTGGCTCCTAGTTCTCACTTACCCATCTATTATCTGATTAAGAAAAAGGTAATGGCTAGTTAATTTGAAGCTCTGGATGACTATTCTATTTAACAGAGGAGTTGTTGGTTAGTCGATTCGTGAAGCATAGATTGAAGGTATCGAGGTGTGTGCTTAACATTCTTTGTGATGTATCATCTTCTTCAAAATCACATCTAGCAACTGAAAATGTGGAAGACGTCAAGACAGTGACCTTCTTTGATGAAGACATGGAAACTAATGTGGTGATTGGCATTATTAAGCAAGCTGTCAAAAAGATTGATAGATTACATGAGGTTGATGCAAGAACTCTGCAAAGGATTCTGCATAGTAAGAAGACCTTAGTCAAGTGCATACCTTTCAGAGATAAACTATAACAGATTGTTCCCTACAATGTAGATATACTATGAAGCATGTGTATCACCATCTTCATCATCTCTTGCTTGTTTTTTCTTTTTTCTTTTTTTTCACAATGGGCGTGCTTCATTGCAGGCACCTACCACATGTTATTCTTGTTTCATGCAGCTACTCAAATTTCTTTGTTATAGTAAGGCAGTGATGTCAGGATTAGTTATTTCAATTGGTGGATTGCAAGATTCTCTAAGGATGGCATCAATATCTTTGCTACTGGACTATCTTTGTGAAGATAGAATTGAAGCTTTGTCGGAGGAGAGGCCTAGAGGGATCATGCTCTACCTTGATCTCTTGTGAATTTTCCAGCAACACCGAGGATGTGACAAAGTTATTGTCCGTACTTGTAAGGTATTGCATCATATTTTCTAATTGAAATTATAACATGATGGGTGTTACGAACACCGCTGTCAATTTCTTGTAGGATCTAAAAAACCTTAGTTTTTTTGAAGTTTCTTATGAACTTTATGTTTTGGTTTAGGGTTGCCATGAATGATAGGAGAGAGAGAGTGTGTGTGAAAAACAGAAAGAGGGGAGAAAAAAGAAAACAAAATAGAAAAAATTTATTAAAATCAAAAAATGGATTTTTGAATATACAATCTTAGGCATGTGTGTGTGTGTGTGTGGGTGTGTGTGTGTGTGTTGAAGTGTATACATGTAAGAAAAATAATAAAAAAAGAGTATTATTTTATAAGTTTGTGCCTTGTGGTACCCCACAAGTCAAATGCTCCCAAGTAAATAAAAAAAAACTAAAGTAAATACTTAATAATCATGATATATATATATATATTTGTGTGTGTGTGTGTGTGTGTGTGTGTGTGTGTGTGTGTATATGTATGTATGTATGTATACAAGTATACACAATATTATGTGTATGGTATGGTTTGGAACACCCTACAAGTTAAATGCTCAAATAAATAAAAAACAAATATACAATAATCATGATAAATAAATAAATAAATAAATAACACACACACACACACAAATGTGTATAGATGCAAGAAAGATATAAAAAATATGAGCATTCTTTTAAAAATTAGGGTTAATTATTATATAACAAAAGTAAAAAAAAAGGCATAAAGGTACTTCCTAGCACACAAGACTCTTGCATAGGTCTGAGATTTGTGAGTTTAATATCTTAATAGTTTTATCCCTAAAAATAATGAAGGTTATATTGTTACATCTAATAATTCACAAAGTAGAAAAAATAATAAAAAATTTCTATTCTTGGACAAGATTACTTATTTTCATACCAGTGCATGACCTCATAATTTAACTCAAATTTCGTGATATATACCTTAGGGTAAATATTGTGTTTGAGGCATTAAATTAGGGTAAACTTTATCTTTATTAAGTTAGAATATCATATGAACATTCATTTTTTTTACATTGTTTTTTTATTATTTTTATTTTTTTTTATTTTTCTGTACATTGTTGTTTCATGTATGATCACAATTTATAATGGAGATGTATTTATTAGAAAATATATAATAATCAAATTATAATGAATTTATTTAAAAATATCAAAGTATTGCATGCACACACAAAGTAAAATATCAATAATTTGAATGAAGATTTAAGATGGGTTAATTTTTTAAAACTTTTCTTAACAACTTGACTAGGAAGATGGTTATTGTAAAACTCAAGTGGGGAATGGAATACAAAGGTGAGCTACCTTGTGTTCTTTCATGTGCATTGCATTTTTATCTCAATTTTTTTCTTTGGTTTCTTTTAGGTTTCCTTGCTTCGGTGGATTCCTAAATGAAACTACAGGTGTGGAAAAATTCAATACCATGCAGCCTATTGTCATTTCAACTGTTATTTTCCTTTAGTTTGTCATTTTCTAACGAGTTTTGTAAGGAAATAAGATGTTTTAAATAAAAAATCCAAAATATAATTCTAAAATCTAGTTTGTAAAATATTACCAAACTAATATGTTTGGAAACAGTGTGGCAATTTGCATCATTGTGAATAAAGGTCATTGTCATGCTTTTGAATTTTAAAAATCAAAGACCGACATTGTGAATGCCGGCTATTAAATTTTAAAAATTTTAAAATCTAGGTATTGGGAATAATAGAAGAGTGTGTGGCATCCAACCTAGTGAAAAACAAGGTTGGACAAGCTGTATCCATGGATATTTGTTCCAGAAGTACATCCACCGCCCTGGTTTCCCCAACAAATATCACTCTAGTTCTCAAAAATTCATACCTGAAAGAAGCCATAAAACCTCTCACCATAGCCAACTTTTTTCCTCCTCCATTTCTTTCTTTCAATCAATTTGAACAATTGGGGAAGGACTTAACCACACCATTGTAAACACTGACAAAGAAAAAAGATGTGGTGAGGGTTTTAAAGGTGATGGAGAGGAAGAAAAGAAACATCGTGATAATAGAAGAGTGTGTGGCAAGGATAGAGAGCATAGTAAGAGGAGATTGAGAAAATGAAAATGGTTAAATTAGTAACATTTCCTCTGTTCTCTTTTAGGAATCATTCAAAAGTAGATATTGACCAGAAATGTATGGTGCTCAAGTGCGTCGTAGATGGTTATTCGAAAAGAAAAGTTGTTTTATATGTGGGTGATCTTAAATGGGTCTCTAATATCTGGCCAAATTATGGTTGGAAAGTAGGTAACAACATTACAGAGTACATTATCACAGAGATACAAAGTCTGATCTACAGAATAGGTGGCGAGGCTGGAAATGTATGGCTCATGGGAATCACCATAGTCCAAACTTACATCAAGTGTAAATCAGGCTTTCCCTCTCTAGAGACAATTTGGGAACTTTATCTAGTCACTGTTCAGTTGGAAGCTTGAATCTTAGCCTTAATCTCAACGGGTAAAATGATTATTTTTTTTTACTTTTTTTCTCTCAAATTTGTTTAGTGTAATATATCAGTTACTTACTCTACCCATCAATGACTCAAATACACACCCACAAAGACACACACACACACACACATACACCCACACACTCATTCATATGTACCATCGTGTTAACTATTGTATATATGTGTGCATACATACTTCATATTTCACTAGTCGCACATTTGACTAAGTTATAAAAAAGAAGAAAAATGGGTGCAAGAGTAAAACATCTACATGTGAGAGTGGCAATGTATGGCAAAAAATTGAATCTGGATTACTTACAAAAAGTGCAACATGCAGCCACAATTGCTCCATTAACTTCAACAAAGAAACTCAAGTTCGGAATAATGAGTTCATTTCTGTAGGTTCGACTTGCTCAAGTTTACAGTTGTGGCTCCAGCGGTATAAAGAAGAAAAGAGGGGCAATGATAAGGTGCCTATTTGTTTATATATATATATGAAATATGGCCTTGTCATACTCGAATGTATCTATATCATCTTCTTCCTATTAAATGATTTGTTTTTTTTTTGTAATCATGATTTAGAGTGATCCTGTCAACTTCAACAAATCAAGAGATCTTTCCACAAGTGGCTTCTCCATTTCAATCCAGAGAAAACTATCAAGTTAAATTCATTTTCATCATCTTCTATTTTCGCATCATTTCTTTATCAAACCACCAACTAAGATGTGGCCACTCACTTGTAAATGTATATGGCCAATATGCAATATTGAAGTAGAAATGAATCCAAAATAGATCTCATGTCAAACCCAAATTCAAGCCCAAATTCGGCATCATCAAGTGAGGGAGACATTGAGGAAGGTCTTGATTTTTAAAATTCAATAGCATGGCAATGGCCATCATTCACAATGACGACCATTGCCACATTATTTCTAGACACACTACTTTGGTAATATTTTTCAAACAAGCGTCATATTTTGGATTTTTTTATTTAAAACATATTAATTTCATACAAAACTCCTTTCTAACTTTCTTTTAATTAACCATGGACTAATGCGTGAACCTGGGCAACAACAAAGATTTTGTTGATGGATAGTTGATTAGAAATCTTGGAGAAATCTTGATTCAGTAAAATAAAATTAAACTCATGATTATTTGTTTGTAAAATTTCTAGCAAATGGTAGTTGGTGTTGCATGCACTATTCTATTTGTTTATCAGTAGCATTGTGTTGTGTTCTTTATTGGTTTGTAAATGTAGTATATCATGCTCCATGAGCAAATGTAACAATGTTCTTTATCTGAGTGGAGTATTAGAGGACAATGAACTAGAAGATGCTGAGCATGACTAAAAAAATTATATGGGTATTTTTAAGCCCAATTTTATTACCTTCTATTGCCTTTGATGGTATCTGTATCTGCATGAAAGTACATGTGTCAGTATTTACACACACACACACAAAGGGACATACATACATGAACAAGTATACATACAAGCAACTAATTGCACAGTTAAAACAATGATGTTGGAAGAGCAGCTAGATACAAAAAGGGCATTGGCAGATACAAGGAAGGAGTAGGAGGTGGAGAGGAAATGCAAACTAGAACTATAAAAAGTAATGCAGATGGCAATGGAGGGACATGCTCGGGTGCTAGAGCAGTATAAAGATTTTGAGGAGCTGGGGGAGAGAAAACAACATCAATTTCATGAACAGATTATACTTTGTGCACTGTCATTAGATACATTGATTAAGAATAATATGTAATCAAGTTTTGTTATGTTTCTGTTTTAACTATGTAACATATTGTATTAAAATATTTTATTAACTAATTTTAATTTTTGTTAAGTATAAATAATTGTGTATAGTTTATGTTTTTATTAAATTTAATATACAAATTTTAAATTATATAATTAAATTTTATGTAAATAATTAAAAATGTAAAAATAATTTTTAAATTTAAAAAGCTAGAAAATTTAACCTCACTAATTTAGATAGAGAATTTACCTTTGATAATTTAGCTAGAAAATTTACCGTAGCTAATTTAACTAGGGAATTTTCTCTTGCAAGTTTTGCTAGGGAATATTCCCTCGTTAATTTTAATGAGAAGCACTTGAGCTTGGGAATGGTTCTGTCGTTAGTCTGTCGTTATATCCAATTTAGCAGCGAAAAAAATGTATTTAGCTAGGGTATTTTCCCAAGCTATTTTGGATTTTTTTATAGTGAGATAGACAGATAGATAGTAAGTTGGTCAGGCAGTTTGACAGTCGAGCAAATAGATCAACAAACAAATAGATAGATAAATAGATAGACTAAATGACTTATAGACCAATTGACAGACTAACTGAAACACAAACAAATAGATAGGTCAACAGACATACGGAAAGATAGACTAACTGATATAATTAATGATTGACTAATAGATAAATCAATTGTTATAAAATAGTTTAAAAGACCGTATGATAGATAGATTGATAGAGAAAAATATAGTCAAATTATTGACAGATTGATAGAGAAATTGATAGATAGATTAATAGACAAATAGATAGATAAATAGATAGAAATATAGATAGATAAATAGATAGACAGAAAGATTCATGATATAGATAGATGGGTAAATAGATAGATATATAGTCAGAAAGATAAATAAATAGATAGAAAGATAGATAGACTAATAGACAAAGTGATAGATAGATAGATAGACGTATATATAGACAGATAGAAAGACAGATATATAGATAGATAGATAGATATATAGATAGACAGATATATATATATACATATATATATATATATATAAACATTTAGATAGATAGATAGATTGATTGACAAATAGATATGTAGATAGAATGATAGATAGATAGATAGACAGATAAATAAACATATAGATAGACAAATAGATTAGTAGATAGGCAGATAAAAAGACACATAGATTGACAGATAGATAAAGGATAGATAGATAGGTATATAGATAAATAAATAAATAGATAGATAGACAGATAGACAGACAGATAGACAGATAGATAAATAGATAGATAGATAGATAAATAGATAGATGGATAGATAGAAAAATAGATAAATAGATAGATATAGGGATAGAGAGGCAAAGAGATAGACATATAGATAGACAAACAGATAAAAAGATAGATAGACATATAGACAGACAGATAGATTAATAGATTATTTGATAGATAGATAGTTAGAAAGATAGATCGATAAACAGATAGATAGACAGATAGATAGAGATCGATAGATAAAGAGAAATATGACTAGATAGATAGATAAACAAATTAAAATATTTTTCGATTGATAAATAGATATACATATAGATAAAGAGACAGATAGACACATATACATATAAACAAATAGATTAACAGTCAGATAGTCAGGTAGAGAGACAAAATAGGAGGTAGTTGAATAGATAGATAAAAAGACACACATAGAGATAGAAAATCTTTTATTCATGCAGGTAGATAGCCAGGTATGTCGATAGATGGACTAATAGATAGAGAGATAGATCAACAAACAGACTGACTAACTAAATCACAGGCAGACTAACTAATAGATAGACAGTCATATAGATAGATGGATAGATTATAGATAGACAGAATTATTAACTGACACATAGAAACATAGACATATAAATAGATAGATATATAGAAAAATAGATAGATAGAAAGATAAATAGATAGTTTGAAAGATAGATTGATATATTGATTGATAAATAGATATATAGATAGATAGATAGATTGATTGATTGATTGATAAACAGATAGATAGACAAATAGATAGGAAGATAGATAAACATAATGATTTATTGATTGATAGAAAGATAGATAGATAGATTGAAAATAGATAGACAGATAGAATGACAGATAAATAGACAATGAAATAGATAGATAGAAAGACTGATATATAGACACATAGATGGACAAATAGATAAATAGAAAGATAGATTGATACACTGATCATTAGATTGATAGAAAGATAGATAGTTAGAAAGAAATATAGATAAAAAGATAAATATAAATATATATAGATAGAGAGATAGATAGATAGAAAGATAGAGAGATAGATAGAGAGATAGATAGGTATAAATATAGATCAACAGATAGATAGATAGATAGATAGACAAAAAGATAGATAGAAAGATAAATAGATAAAAAAAATATATAAACAAATATAAAGATGGATAGATAGATAGATCAATACAGAGATAGACAGATAGAAGGCAATAGATAGATAGATAAATGCATCGATAGGTAGATAGATATATAGATAGATAGAAATATAGATAGATAGATAGATAAATAGATACATATAAAAATAGATAGATATAAGATCGATAGACAGATAGATAGATAGATAGATTATAGGTAGATAAATAGATAGATGGATAGATATACTGACAAAAGATAGATAGATAAATATATAGATAGATAGTTAATAGATAGATAAATAGATAGATAGATAGACAGATAGAAATATAGATAGATAGACATATAAATTAAAGAGGTTAATAGATAGATAAGTTAATCGACCGATAAATAGATAGACAAATAGATATTACATAGACAATTAGTCAGTAAGGCTGGCAGACAAGCAGGCCAAAAAGGTACATAGACAGACAGGTAGATAGATAGCAGATCAGATTCTTATAACAAACATACCTATTGATAGACAAACACCACAAAAACAAACAAACAAATGACATATAGATAGATCGACAGACAAACAAACCAATAGATAGGTAGATAGTCCATATATATGATAAATAGACAATTTGATAGACTGATTAAAAGATAGATTTATAGATATAAAGATTGAAAGATAGATAGATATATATATTTATTATTTATAGATAGAGAGATAGGACAGATTGATAGACAGATTGATATACATATAGATAAACAAATTGATAGTCTGATTGATAGATAGATCATTAGATAGATTTATAAACATTTGATAGACATAGATATAAAGATAGATAGATAGTTAAATATATAGACAAATAAATTGACAGATATATAGATATTAGATAGGAAAGATAGATAGACAAAATAGATGAATAGATACATAAATAGATTATTAGATAGAAAGACTATATATATGTATAGTATGATGTATGTATGTATGTATGTTATATATATGTATGTATATGTATATGTATAAACTATTATATATATATTGCCAGAAATATACAAAAGGTGAGATAAATAATAGACAAATAGATATACAGATAGATTGTTGATTGATTAATGTTTGATAGCTTAAGAGATATATAGATATATAGAAATATAGGACAGACAGATGGATGGATGCATAGATGATATACATATAGATTTACAATAGATAAACAAATAGATAGATAGATAGATAGATAGATAGACTGATAGATAGAATGATTTATAGATAGATAGATAGATAGAAATAGACAGATCAATAGATTGAAAGATTGATAATTAGTTCAAAGAACGATAGAAAGATCAATAAACTATTGATAGAAGATAGATAGATACATAGATAGATAGATAGATAGATAGTTAAATAGATAGTTAGATAGATTATTGATACAGGGATATAGATAGATAGATAGATAAATTGATAGAAAGATATATTGATTGATTGATATATTAATTGATATATTGATAGATAGATTGATAGACCGATTAATATACAACATTTGATACATAGAATAATAGATATTAATGAGGGATAGATAGATAGATTGGTAGATAGATATATAGATAGATAAAAATAGCTGGATAGATGGATAGATAGAAAGACAATAGATAGATAGATTGTATATAGATAGATATAGACAAATAAATATATAGATATATAGACAGATAGATAGATTGATATAATTATAGATAGTCATATTTAAAGGCATAAAGATAGATAGATAAATAGATAGATAGATGATTGATAGAGAGATAGTTGATTAATAGATAGATAAATAGACAAATATATAGATATAAAGAGATATTGAAATTAGGATAGATAGACATATAGCAAGAAAAATAGATAGATACAAAGATGATAGATACCATAGATAGATAGATAGATAGATAAATAAATAGTAGATTTTAAATAGATAGAGATAGATGATTAGATAGATACATAGGCTAAAAGATAAATAGATAGAGAGATAGATATCCATATAGATATCAAAATAAATAATAAAATAAATAAATATATATATATATATATATATATATATATATACAAAAGATAGATGGATCGATAGATAGAGAGATTGATTGATATATAGGTAGACATATTGATAGACACATAAATCACATATAGATAGACACATAGAGAAGGAGAGATAGATAGATAGATAGATAAATAAATAAATATACATATATATAAAGAAATAGATAGGCATTTAAATACATTGATAGACAGACAACTATGTAGGCAGATAGTCAAGCTGGCAAATAGTCAGGCAGGTTGATAGAGAGTCAGGCAGGGGGAAGCAGAATGATAAACAGAATTGATAGACTTTTAGAAAGGCAGTCATACGAACAAATAATTTGACAGATAGCTAGTAGTTAGTTAGTTAGATAAATTGTTTGTTAGGTAGAATGATAGATAGATTGATTGATTGATTGATTGACATATTGATCATATTGATTGACAGATAGATAGATAATATATTAGATTGATTCATAGAAATAAAGATAGAAGATTTGTTGTAATAGTGCTCTAGGCATATAGTCTGGACTTGGTATTTTAACATTGTGAGAATTAATTATTTAATTTATTTCATGTTTATATATATAAGTCTTTGAATGATATTTTAATTATTCTAAATATCCCAAAATTAGTTTTTATTATGAGAATAATCATGAATTAGATTTGTATATAAAGTTTGAGTGATATTCATGGGTGATTATGTGTATGATATACAATTCAAATTTATATCTATTTTTTTAGAACAAAATTTTGAATAGTCCCAATTGAAATTAATACATGGTTCAAAATCATAATTTAATCTCTAATAGTTGTTTCATAAATCTGATGACTTGAGATTGCTTTATTCTCAACATAAAGAATATTATGCTTTGATATAATCAACATGTCTTTAACCAGATGACGATAAATGTTATACTTGAACATATAAGAATTATGTGTGAGATATAAATAATTAAATAGAATTTGTCCCTCTTATTAATGATAGATACTTTTGGTGCCCCTCTCTACAATTGAGACTGAGAAATGCATGACATGCTCAAATTAATTAATGAAGATTAATGTCATTTTTTTAGTCCTCTCTAATTGAGTTTTGTGTAATCAAAGATGAATGATATAGAAGGTTGACATTTTTCATCTCTATATTCTATCAAGATATCGTGGAAACAAAAGGATTGTCATTAACAATATTAAGGTTGCCTCGATCATGAGTTTTCATTTAATTTGGGTTGTCATAATATCGTGCTATAGGTTACTTATGACTTGTTGGAGCAAAATGTGAGTTAGGCTCCTGCCAATATAATTAAAACCTATAGGGTCACACATTAAGAATAATAATAATGGTTTATGATTTTTGACTCTCTGTATAATTTAAAATGATAAGATTATTTTAAATTATAATAACAATTAGATTTATTAAATTTTGAAAAAGTTTAATTTCTTGATTTAAATAAATAAAATATGTTATATGTTCTTAATGGATAAGAAAAATAATCAGTAAAGGGTTTTTAAAAGAGTTAAAAATATAATAATATATAAATTTGATTCCTTATCTGATAAAGATTTGAATTTGAAATGTTATTATTTAAAGAGTTTTAAATATATAATAATATAAAATTCATTTATGACTTAAATCTAGCAGACTTACACACACACACACACAACATAACGTGTGAGACATAATGTTGGTAACCATCATACTATTCATAGAGAATAACCAAACATAGAGAAGAAAAAAAAACCAAAATTTGCTTAAGAAGATGAATATAACTAGCATTTAAATCATTATTATTTCATCATGGTGTATACAGTAAAAGGTGATTACTTTTCACAAAGGCAGTATCTTTGAAGATCTAAATAAACTAAGACCAAGAAAGATAGATAGAAAGACAGAGAGATAGATAGAGAGATAGAATATAGAAAG
Source organism: Sapria himalayana (assembly GCA_029783825.1). Taxonomy (NCBI): domain Eukaryota; kingdom Viridiplantae; phylum Streptophyta; class Magnoliopsida; order Malpighiales; family Rafflesiaceae; genus Sapria; species Sapria himalayana. The sequence continues at coordinate 39,963 of JAREIK010003471.1, forward strand.
ATAGGCATATGATAGCAGACAGATAGAAAGAAAGAAAATTGGTAGTAAAATAGATAGATTGATAGATATGTTTATAGATATATTTATAGATAGAGACAGATAGATAGATAGATAGACAAAAGATAGAGATTATTGATAAATTAATAGATAGATTTATTGATAGAAAGATTATAAACAGATTATTAGAGAGATTTATAGGCATATGATAGACAGATAATAGAAAATAGATTGATGAATAGATTGACAAACAGATAGATTTAATGATAATAGATTATTAGACTGATAGATAGACTGATTTATAGACAGATAGATAGATATATAGATATATAAATTAACAGATAGATAGATAGATGAGAGATAGTTAAATGAAAGATAAATAATAGATAAATAGCTAGA
>JAREIK010003471.1:44858-91467 GCA_029783825.1 Sapria himalayana
TCTATCTTTCTATATATCTATTTGTCTATCTTTCTATATATCTATTGTCTATCTATACGTCTCTATATCTATCTATCTTTCAATCTCTCTAATTTTCTATTTGTCTATCTTAATTATATATCTATCTATCTATTTATCTATCTATATGTCTAATAATCGTTTCTATATATCTATCTAAATATATATCTATCCTTTCTATCTATATATTAATCTATAGTTCTATCTATCTGTCTATATATCAATCAATCCATCTCTTTGTCTATCAATCAATCTATCAATGTGTCAATCAATGTGTCTATCAATCTATTTATTAATCTGTCTATCAATCAATCTATCTATCTGACTATCTATTTGTCTATTAATATATCTATTAATATATCTATCAATCTGTCTATCAATTTGTCTAGCAATCTGTCTATCAATTTGTCTGGCAATCTGTCTATCAATATTTCTATCTATCTATCTATCTATCTTTATATCTATCTATCTATCTATCTATCTACCTACCTACATATCTGTCAATCATTCTATCTATCTATCTATCCATCTATCTGTCCATCTATCTGTTTATCTATCTATCTATCTATCTATCTATGTGTCTATCTATCTATGTGTCTATCTATCTATTTGTATATCTATCTGTCTATCTATCTATCCACCTATCTACCTATCTATCTATTTATATATCTGTTTCTCAATCAATCAATAAATCTATCTATCAATCAATCATTCTAAATGTCTTTCTTACCTATCTATCTAGATATCAATCGATCTATCTATATCTCGGTATATATATATATATATATATCTATCTATCTATCTATCAATCTTTGTAACATTTTGTATATCTATTTTTCTATCTATCTATCGATATATATGTCTGTTTATTTCTCTTTTATTTGTCTATCTATATATCTTTCTATCTATTTATCTACTTGTGTATCTTTATGTCTATCTTTTTGTCTATCTATCTGTCTATTTGTTTTTCAATCAATCAATCAATCTATCTATTTATCCACCTTCTAACTTTATATGTATCTTTTTATTTATCTATCTTTCTAATTGTTTCTATATTTGTCTATCTATTTGTGTATCTATCAGTCTTTATATATGTCTATCTATTTGCTTTTTATTTGTTTATATATCCGAGAATCTATATGTCTATCTATTTTTTATAGATCTATCTATCTTTGTGCATATCTATCTGTCTATCTTTTTGTCGATCATTTTATCTTTCTATCTATCTAATTATCGATTAATCTATCTATCTATTAGTCTAATAATCAATTGATTTATCTATATATCTATCTTTTTTTATCTATCTACCTATCTATCTACCTATTTATCTATCTATTTATCTATTTTATATATATATATATATATATATATATATATCTACCTACCTATCTATCTATTTAACTATCAATCTATCTATATATCTATTTATCTATCTATTTATATATATATCTACCTATATATCTATCATTCTATCTGTCTATTTATCTATATATCTATCTGTCTATCTATTTATATATCCATTAATCTATCAGTCAATCAACTAACTATCTATCTATTTGTCTATCTATTTGTATATATATTTGTCTATCTATTATAGTATATATATATATATGTTTATATATTTGTCTATTATTTGTATATCTATCTATCTCTCTCTATATGTCTATCTATCTGTTTATCTATCTATTTTTCTTTTTGTCTATCATTCTATCTATCTAACTAACTAACTAACTATCTTTCTATCTATTTTTATTTCTATCTTTATATCTATCTATTAATCTATCTATCTATGTATCTTTCTATCTGTATGTTTATCAATTAGTCTATCTATTAGTCTAATAATATGGTAATCTTTATATCTAACTATTTGTCAATATATTTGTATATTTATCTGTCTATCAATATCACTATAAATTTGTCTATCAATTTGTATATCAATTTGTTTATCTATTAATCTATTTGTAAACTTATCTATCTATTTGTCTCTCTATCTTTCTATCTATCTTTTAATATATCTATCAACATATCTATCAATCTGTCAATTTTTCTTCCAATCTTTTTAAGTATCTTTTTGTCTATTTATATATCTGTCTGTCTATCAATATGAATACCTCTCTATCTATCTATCTATCTGTATGTCTATCTGTCTACATAGTTATATTTCTATTTATCAATATATCTTTTTATCTAACTAACTAACTATCTTTCTTTCTTTATATTTGCCTATATATCTACCTATCTATCTTTAAATTAATCTATCTATCTATATATCTATCTATCTATTTGTCTATCTATCTTTCTACCTATCTATCTTTAAATTAATCTATTTATCTGTCTATCTATCTATATATTTATCTATCTATCTATTTCTCTATCAATCTATATATATATATATATATATATATATCTGTCTATCAATCTATCTATTAATATATCTATCAATCTATCTATAAATCTATCCATTAATCTATCTATAAATCTATCTATCAATCTGTCATTCAAATTATCTATCAATCTATATATCAATCTTTCTAATAATCTGTATATCAATCTACCTATTAATCTTTCAATCAATTAATTTATCAATCTACCTATCTATATGTCTATCTATCTATCGATCTATCTATATATCTTTCTATCTATTTGTCTATATATCCATCTATATATCTATTAATCAATCAATCAATCTATCTATCTATATATATTTCTGTATATCTATATGCCTATCTATCTATCTATGTATCTATCTGTCTGTTTTTCTATATATCTATTAGTCTATCTATCAATATATCAATCTATCCTAACTATCTATATGCATAATTATCTTTCTATCTTTCTATCTATCTATTTGTCTATCTATATGTATATCTATCTATCTATCTATCTTAATGTTTATCTATCTCTCTAATTATCTATGTATCTTTCTGTCTATCTATTTGTCTATCTAATTTTTTATTTATCTATCTTTATATCAATCTATCTATCCTTTTGTCTATTAATCTATTCATCAATCTGTCTATAAAAATGTCTATCAATCTATCTCTCAATCTATCTATTAATCTATCTTTCAATCTATCTATTAATCTATCTATTAATATATCTATCAATCAATATATTAATTAGTCTATCAATCTTTTTATCTACCTATCTATCTATCTATCTTTCTTTCTTTCTATCTTTCAATTTATATATCTATCTATATATCTGTCTATCTTTCTATATATCTATCTTTATATCTATCTATATGACTATCTATATGTTTATCTATTTATATATCTATATATGTGTCAATCTAACTATGTATCTACCTATATATCTATCTGTGTATCTATCTATTTATAGATATATCTACCTATATGTCTTTCTATATATCTACCTATATATCTATTTATATCTATTTGTATCTATTTATATCTATCTGTGTATCTACCTATATATCTACCTATATATCTATTTATCTACCTATATATCTTTCTATCTATTTATATATATATATCTATCTATCATTATATATGTTTTTCTTTCTTTTTATCTATCAATCTATCAATCAATCTATATATCATTCTCTCTATCTATCTATCTGTCTATCTGTCTATCTATCTATCTATCTATCTATCTGTCTATCTGTCTATCTATCTATCTATCTGTCTGTCTGTCGGTCTATCTATTTGTATATCTATTTGTATATCTATTTGTCTATCTATATGTCTTTCTATTTGTCTATTTTTTGTCTATAAATTTTTCTTTATGTCTATCTATTTGTTTAACTACATGTTCATCTTTGTGTCTATCTATCTATCTATCCACCTTTCTATCTATCTATTTATTTTTATATCTTTCTATCTATTCATCTATTTCTCTATTTATTTGTCTATCTATATATATGTCTATCTATTTGTCTTTTATTTGTCTCTCTATATGTCTATCTCATTTTTATCTTTACATATTTTTGTGTCTATCTATTTGCCTATCTTTCTATCTAGCTATATATTTTTTATTTATCTATCTATCTATCTATTTGTCTATCAATCTATCTATGTATCATTCTAATAATCTGTCGATCTATATGTCTATCTATTTGTCTATCTTTTGTTTATTTATCTATCAGTCTATCTATTTGCATATCTATTTTTCTATATATCTATTTATCTATCTATCTATTTATCTCTCTGTCTATAAATCTATCATTCTATCTATCTTTTTATCTATATATATATCTATCTATCTTTCTATCTATCTTTCTATCTATTTGTCTATATATATATATATATATATATATATGTTTGTCTATTTGTCTATTAATTGTATATCTATCTATCTATATGTCTGTCTATCCATTTATCTATCTGTTTATTTTTTTGTCTATCTATTTATCTATTTATTTATCTTTCAATTTAACTATCTCTCTATCTATCTATCTATCTGTTAATTTATCTATCTATATATCTATCTATCTGTCTATAAATCAGTCTATCTATCAGTCTAATAATCTATCAATCATTAAATCTATCTGTTTGTCTATCTATTCATCAATCTATTTTTCTATTTATCTGTCTATCAATATGCCTATAAATCTCTCTATAAATCTATTTATAAATCTTTCTATCAATAAATCTATCTATTAATTTATCAATAAATCTCTATCTTTTTGTCTATCTATCTATCTATCTATCTATCTGTCTATCTATCTATAAATATATCTATAAACATATCTATCAATCTATCTATTTTACTACCAATTTTTCTTTCTTTCTATCTGTCTGCCTATCTATATGCCTATCTTTCTATATGTCTATCTCTCTATCTATCTCTCTGTCTTTCTATCTATCTTTCTTGGTCTTAGTTTATTTAGATCTTCAAAGATACTGCCTTTGTGAAAAGTAATCACCTTTTACGTGTATACACCCATGATGAAATAATAAATGATTTTATTAAATGCTAGGTTATATTCATCTTCTTAAAGCAAAATTTTGGTTTTTTTTCTTCTCTATGTTTTGGTTATTCTCTATGAATAAGATGATGGTTACCAACATATATGTCTTACACGTGTATGTGTGTGTGTGTGTGTAAGTCTGCTAGCATTTAAGTCATAAATGAATTTTATATTATTATATATTTAAAACTCTTTTAAATAATAACAATTTAAATTCAAATCTTTATCAGATAAGGAATCAAATTTATATATTATTATATTTTTAACTCTTTTAAAAAACCCTTTACTGATTATTTTCTTATCCATTAAGAACATATAACATATTTATTATTTATTTAAATCAAGAAATTAAACTTTTTCAAAATTTAATAAATACTAATTGTTATTTATAATTTAAAATAATCTTATCATTTTAAATTAATACAGAGAGTCAAAAATCATAACCATTATTATTAATTCTTAATGTGTGACCCTATAGGTTTAATTAATATTGGCAGTAGGCCTAACTCACATTTTGCTCCAACAAGTCATAAGTAACCTATAGCAAGATATTATGACAACCCAAATTAAATGAAAAACTCATGATTCGAGGCAACCTTAATATTGTTAATGACAATCCTTTTGTTTCACGATATCTTGATAGAATATAAGACATGAAAAATGTCAACCTTATATCATTCTATCTTTGATTACACAAAACTCAATTAGAGAGACTAAAAAAATGACATTAATCTTCATTAATTAATTTGAGCATAGTCATGCATTTCTCAGTCTCAATTGTAGAGGGGCACCAAAAGTATCTATCATATAATAAGAGGGACAAATTCTATTTTAATTATTTATATCTCACAACATAATTCTTATATGTTCAAGTATAACATTTATCGTCATCTGGTTAAAGACAATGTTGATTATATCAAAGCATAATATTCTTTATGTTGAGAAATAAAGCAATCTCAAGTCATCAGATTTAATGACACAACTATTAGAGATTAAATTATGATTTTGAACCATGTATTAATTTCAAGATGGGACTATTCAAAATTTGTTCTAAACAAATAGATATAAATTTGAATTGTATATCATACACATAATCATCCCATGAATATCAATCAAACTTTATACTAATCTTAATTCATTATTATTCTCATAATAAAAACCAATTTGGGATATTTAGAATAATTAAAAATATCATTCAAAGACATTATATATATAAACATGAAAATAAATTAAATAATTTATTCTCACAATAGTTAAAATACCAAGTCCAGACTATATGCCTAGAGCACTATTACCAACAAATCTATCTATCTTTATTTCTATGAATCAATCTAATATATTATCTATCTATCTGTCAATCAATATGATCATTATGTCAATCAATCAATCTATCTATCTATCTATCATTCTACCTAACAAACAATTTATCTAACTAACTAACTATCTATCTGTCAAATTATTTATTCGTATGACTGCCTTTCTAAAAGTCTATCAATCTGTTTATCAGTTCTGCTTCCCACCTGCCTGACTCTCTATCAACCTGCCTGACTGTTTGCCAGCTTGACTATCTGCCTACATAGTTGTCTGTCTATCAATGTATTTAAATGCCTATCTATTTCTTTATATATATGTATATTTATTTATTTATCTATCTATCTATCTATCTATCTCTCCTTCTCTATGTGTCTATCTATATGTGATTTATGTGTCTATCAATATGTCTACCTATATATCAATCAATCTATCTATCTATCGATCCATCTATCTTTTTGTATATATATATATATATATATATATATTATTTATTTATTTATTTATTAATTTATTTTGATATCTATATGGATATCTATCTCTCTATCTATCTATTTATCTTTTAGCCTATGTATCTATCTAATAATCTATCTATCTATCTATTTAATAATCTACTATTTATTTATCTATCTATCAATCAATCTATCTATCTATCTATCTATGTATCTATCAATCTTTGTATCTATCTATTTTTCTTGCTATATGTCTATCTATCTGTCTAATTTCAATATCTCTTTATATCTATATATTTGTCTATTTATCTATCTATTAATCAACTATCTCTCTATCAATCAATCTATCTATCTATTTATCTATCTATCTTTATGCCTTTAAATATGACTATCTATAATTATATCAATCTATCTATCTGTCTATATATCTATATATTTATTTGTCTATCTATCTATATACAATCTATCTATCTATTTGTCTTTCTATCTATCCATCTATCCAGCTATTTTTATATCTATCTATATATCTATCTACCAATCTATCTATCTATCCATCTATTAATATATCTATTATTCTATGTATCAATGTGTATATTAATCGGTCTATCAATCTATCTATCAATATATCAATTAATATATCAATCAATCAATATATCTTTCTATCAATTTATCTATCTATCTATCTATATATCCCTGTATCAATAAATCTATCTAACTATCTATTTAACTATCTATCTATCTATCTATCTATGTATCTATCTATCTTTCTATCAAATAGTTTATTGATCTTTCTATCGTTCTTTTGAACTAATTATCAATCTTTCAATCTATTGATCTGTCTATTTTCTATCTATCTATCTATCTATAAATCATTCTATCTATCAGTCTATCTATCTATCTATTTAACTATATGTAAATCTATTTGTCTATATAGTTGTCTATCTATCTATCTATCTATTTGTTTATCTATTTGTAAATCTATATGTATATCCATCTATCTATCCATCCATCTGTCTGTCTATATTTCTATATATCTATATATCTCTTAAGATATCAAACAATTAATCAATCAATCAATCTATCTGTATATCTATTTGTCTATTTATTTATCTACCTTTTTGTATATTTTCTGGCAATATATATATAATAGATTTATATACATATACATATACATACATATATATATACATACATACATACATACATATACATATATATATCTTTCTATCTAATAATCTATTTATGTATCTATTCATCTATTTGTCTATCTATCTTTCTATCTAAATATCTATATATCTGTCAATTTATTTGTCTATATATTTAACTATCTATCTATCTTTATATCTATGTCTATCAAAATGTTTATAAATCTATCTAATGATCTATCTATCAATCAGACTATCAATTTGTTTATCTATATGTATATCAATCTGTCTATCAATCTGTCTATCTCTCTATCTATAAATAAATAAATATATATATATCTATCTATCTTTCAATCTTTATATCTATAAATCTATCTTTCAATCAGTCTATCAAATTGTCTATTTATCAATATATATGACTATCTACCTATCTATTGGTTTGTTTGTCTGTCGATCTATCTATATGTCGATTTGTTTGTTTGTTTGTTTGTTTGTCTATCAATATGTATGTTTGTTAGAAGATCTATCTGCCTATCTATCTACCTGTCTGTCTATGTACCTTTTGGCCTGCTTGTCTGCCAGCCTTACTGACTAATTGTCTATGTATATATCTATTTGTCTATCTATTTATCGGTCGATTAACTTATCTATCTATTTACCTCTTTATTTATATGTCTATCTATCTATATTTCTATCTGTCTATCTATCTATCAATTTATCTATCTATTTAACTATCTGTCTATATATTTATCTATCTATCTATTTGTCAGTATATCTATCCATCTATCTATTTATCTACCTATAATCTATCTATCTATCTGTCTATCGATCTTTATATCTATCTATTTTTATATGTATCTATTTATTTATCTATCTATCTATATTTCTATCTATCTATATATCTATCTATCTATCGATACATTTATCTATCTATCTATTTGCCTTTCTATCTGTCTATCTCTGTATTGATCTATCTATCTATCCATCTTTATATTTGTTTATATATTTTTTTATCTATTTATCTTTCTATCTATCTTTTTGTCTATCTATCTATCTATCTGTTGATCTATATTTATACCTATCTATCTCTCTATCTATCTCTCTATCTTTCTATCTATCTATCTCTCTATCTATATATATTTATATTTATCTTTTTATCTATATTTCTTTCTAACTATCTATCTTTCTATCAATCTAATGATCAGTGTATCAATCTATCTTTCTATTTATCTATTTGTCCATCTATGTGTCTATATATCAGTCTTTCTATCTATCTATTTCATTATCTATTTATCTAACTATTTATCTGTCATTCTATCTGTCTATCTATTTTCAATCTATCTATCTATCTTTCTATCAATCAATAAATCATTATGTTTATCTATCTTCCTATCTATTTGTCTATCTATCTGTTTATCAATCAATCAATCAATCAATCTATCTATCTATATATCTATTTATCAATCAATATATCAATCTATCTTTCAAACTATCTATTTATCTTTCTATCTATCTATTTTTCTATATATCTATCTACTTATATGTCTATGTTTCTATGTGTCAGTTAATAATTCTGTCTATCTATAATCTATCCATCTATCTATATGACTGTCTATCTATTAGTTAGTCTGCCTGTGATTTAGTTAGTCAGTCTGTTTGTTGATCTATCTCTCTATCTATTAGTCCATCTATCGACATACCTGGCTATCTACCTGCATGAATAAAAGATTTTCTATCTCTATGTGTGTCTTTTTATCTATCTATTCAACTACCTCCTATTTTGTCTCTCTACCCGACTATCTGACTGTTAATCTATTTGTTTATATGTATATGTGTCTATCTGTCTCTTTATCTATATGTATATCTATTTATCAATCGAAAAATATTTTAATTTGTTTATCTATCTATCTAGTCATATTTCTCTTTATCTATCGATCTCTATCTATCTGTCTATCTATCTGTCTATCTATCTATCTTTCTAACTATCTATCTATCAAATAATCTATTAATCTATCTGTCTGTCTATATGTCTATCTATCTTTTTATCTGTTTGTCTATCTATATGTCTATCTCTTTGCCTCTCTATCCCTATATCTATCTATTTATCTATTTTTCTATCTATCTATCTATATATCTATCTATCTATTTATCTATCTATCTATCTATTTATCTATCTGTCTATCTGTCTGTCTATCTGTCTATCTATCTATTTATTTATTTATCTATATACCTATCTATCTATCCTTTATCTATCTGTCAATCTATGTGTCTTTTTATCTGCCTATCTACCAATCTATTTGTCTATCTATATGTTTATTTATCTGTCTATCTATCTATCTATAATTCTATCTACATATCTATTTGTCAATCAATCAATCTATCTATCTAAATGTTTATATATATATATATATATATATATATATATATATATATATATATATATATATCTGTCTATCTATATATCTATCTATCTATCTATATATCTGTCTTTCTATCTGTCTATATATACGTCTATCTATCTATCTATCACTTTGTCTATTAGTCTATCTATCTTTCTATCTATTTATTTATCTTTCTGACTATATATCTATCTATTTACCCATCTATCTATATCATGAATCTTTCTGTCTATCTATTTATCTATCTATATTTCTATCTATTTATCTATCTATTTGTCTATTAATCTATCTATCAATTTCTCTATCAATCTGTCAATTAATTTGACTATATTTTTCTCTATCAATCAATCTATCATACGGTCTTTTAAACTATTTTATAACAATTGATTTATCTATTAGTCAATCATTAATTATATCAGTTAGTCTATCTTTCCGTATGTCTGTTGACCTATCTATTTGTTTGTGTTTCAGTTAGTCTGTCAATTGGTCTATAAGTCATTTAGTCTATCTATTTATCTATTTATTTGTTTGTTGATCTATTTGCTCGACTGTCAAACTGCCTGACCAACTTACTATCTATCTGTCTATCTCACTATAAAAAAATCCAAAATAGCTTGGGAAAATACCCTAGCTAAATACATTTTTTTCGCTGCTAAATTGGATATAACGACAGACTAACGACAGAACCATTCCCAAGCTCAAGTGCTTCTCATTAAAATTAACGAGGGAATATTCCCTAGCAAAACTTGCAAGAGAAAATTCCCTAGTTAAATTAGCTACGGTAAATTTTCTAGCTAAATTATCAAAGGTAAATTCTCTATCTAAATTAGTGAGGTTAAATTTTCTAGCTTTTTAAATTTAAAAATTATTTTTACATTTTTAATTATTTACATAAAATTTAATTATATAATTTAAAATTTGTATATTAAATTTAATAAAAACATAAACTATACACAATTATTTATACTTAACAAAAATTAAAATTAGTTAATAAAATATTTTAATACAATATGTTACATAGTTAAAACAGAAACATAACAAAACTTGATTACATATTATTCTTAATCAATGTATCTAATGACAGTGCACAAAGTATAATCTGTTCATGAAATTGATGTTGTTTTCTCTCCCCCAGCTCCTCAAAATCTTTATACTGCTCTAGCACCCGAGCATGTCCCTCCATTGCCATCTGCATTACTTTTTATAGTTCTAGTTTGCATTTCCTCTCCACCTCCTACTCCTTCCTTGTATCTGCCAATGCCCTTTTTGTATCTAGCTGCTCTTCCAACATCATTGTTTTAACCGTGCAATTAGTTGCTTGTATGTATACTTGTTCATGTATGTATGTCCCTTTGTGTGTGTGTGTGTAAATACTGACACATGTACTTTCATGCAAATACAGATACCATCAAAGGCAATAGAAGGTAATAAAATTGGGCTTAAAAATACCCATATAATTTTTTTAGTCATGCTCAGCATCTTCTAGTTCATTGTCCTCTAATACTCCACTCAGATAAAGAACATTGTTACATTTGCTCATGGAGCATGATATACTACATTTACAAACCAATAAAGAACACAACACAATGCTACTGATAAACAAATAGAATAGTGCATGCAACACCAACTACCATTTGCTAGAAATTTTACAAACCAATAATCATGAGTTTAATTTAATTTTACTGAATCAAGATTTCTCCAAGATTTCTAATCAACTATCCATCAACAAAATCTTTGTTGTTGCCCAGGTTCACGCATTAGTCCATGGTTAATTAAAAGAAAGTTAGAAAGGAGTTTTGTATGAAATTAATATGTTTTAAATAAAAAAATCCAAAATATGACGCTTGTTTGAAAAATTTTACCAAAGTAGTGTGTCTAGAAATAATGTGGCAATGGTCGTCATTGTAAATGATGGTCATTTCCATGCTATTGAATTTTAAAAATCAAGACCTTCCTCAATGTCTCCCTCACTTGATGATGCCGAATTTGGGCTTGAATTTGGGTTTGACATGAGATCTATTTTGGATTCATTTCTACTTTCAATATTGCATATTGGCCATATACATTTACAAGTGAGTGGCCACATCTTAGTTGGTGGTTTGATAAAGAAATGATGCGAAAATAGAAGATGATGAAAATGAATTTAACTTGATAGTTTTCTCTGGATTGAAATGGAGAAGCCACTTGTGGAAAGATCTCTTGATTTGTTGATGTTGACAGGATCACTCTAAATCATGATTACAGAAAAAAAACAAATCATTTAATAGGAAGAAGATGATATAGATACATTCGAGTATGACAAGGCCATATTTCATATATATATATAAACAAATAGGCACCTTATCATCGCCCCTCTTTTCTTCTTTATACCGTTGGAGCCACAACTGTAAACTTGAGCAAGTAGAACCTACAGAAATGAACTCATTATTCCGAACTTGAGTTTCTTTGTTGAAGTTAATGGAGCAATTGTGACTGCATGTTGCACTTTTTGTAAGTAATCCAGATTCAATTTTTTGCCATACATTGCCACTCTCACATGTAGATGTTTTACTCTTGCACCCATTTTTCTTCTTTTTTATAACTTAGTCAAATGTGCGACTAGTGAAATATGAAGTATGTATGCACACATATATACAATAGTTGACACGATGGTACATATGAATGAGTGTGTGGGTGTATGTGTGTGTGTGTGTGTGTCTTTGTGGGTGTGTATTTGAGTCATTGATGGGTAGAGTAAGTAACTGATATATTACACTAAACAAATTTGAGAGAAAAAAAGTAAAAAAAAATAATCATTTTACCCGTTGAGATTAAGGCTATTCATTCAAGCTTCCAACTGAACAGTGACTAGATAAAGTTCCCAAATAGTCTCCAGAGAGGGAAAGCCTGATTTACACTTGATGTAAGTTTGGACTATGGTGATTCCCATGAGCCATACATTTCCAGCCTCGCCACCTATTCTGTAGATCAGACTTTGTATCTCTGTGATAATGTACTCTGTAATGTTGTTACCTACTTTCTAACCATAATTTGGCCAGATATTAGAGACCCATTTAAGATCACCCACATATAAAACAACTTTTCTTTTCGAATAACCATCTACGACGCACTTGAGCACCATACATTTCTGGTCAATATCTACTTTTGAATGATTCCTAAAAGAGAACAGAGGAAATGTTACTAATTTAACCATTTTCATTTTCTCAATCTCCTCTTACTATGCTCTCTATCCTTGCCACACACTCTTCTATTATCACGATGTTTCTTTTCTTCCTCTCCATCACCTTTAAAACCCTCACCACATCTTTGTTCTTTGTCAGTGTTTACAATGGTGTGGTTAAGTCCTTCCCCAATTGTTCAAATTGATTGAAAGAAAGAAATGGAGGAAAAAAGTTGGCTATGGTGAGAGGTTTTATGGCTTCTTTCAGGTATGAATTTTTGAGAACTAGAGTGATATTTGTTGGGGAAACCAGGGCGGTGGATGTACTTCTGGAACAAATATCCATGGATACAGCTTGTCCAACCTTGTTTTTCACTAGGTTGGATGCCACACACTCTTCTATTATTCCCAATACCTAGATTTTAAAATTTTTAAAATTTAATAGCCGGCATTCACAATGTCGGTCTTTGATTTTTAAAATTCAAAAGCATGACAATGACCTTTATTCACAATGATGCAAATTGCCACACTGTTTCCAAACATATTAGTTTGGTAATATTTTACAAACTAGATTTTAAAATTATATTTTGGATTTTTTATTTAAAACATCTTATTTCCTTACAAAACTCATGAGAAAATGACAAACTAAAGGAAAATAACAGTTGAAATGACAATAGGCTGCATGGTATTGAATTTTTCCACACCTGTAGTTTCATTTAGGAATCGACCGAAGCAAGGAAACCTAAAAGAAACCAAAGAAAAAAATTGAGATAAAAATGCAATGCACATGAAAGAACACAAGGTAGCTCACCTTTGTATTCCATTCCCCACTTGAGTTTTACAATAACCATCTTCCTAGTCAAGTTGTTAAGAAAAGTTTTAAAAAATTAACCCATCTTAAATCTTCATTCAAATTATTGATATTTTACTTTGTGTGTGCATGCAATACTTTGATATTTTTAAATAAATTCATTATAATTTGATTATTATATATTTTCTAATAAATACATCTCCATTATAAATTGTGATCATACATGAAACAACAATGTACAGAAAAATAAAAAAAAATAAAAATAATAAAAAAACAATGTAAAAAAAATGAATGTTCATATGATATTCTAACTTAATAAAGATAAAGTTTACCCTAATTTAATGCCTCAAACACAATATTTACCCTAAGGTATATATCACGAAATTTCAGTTAAATTATGAGGTCATGCACTGGTATGAAAATAAGTAATCTTGTCCAAGAATAGAAATTTTTTATTATTTTTTCTACTTTGTGAATTATTAGATGTAACAATATAACCTTCATTATTTTTAGGGATAAAACTGTTAAGATATTAAACTCACAAATCTCAGACCTATGCAAGAGTCTTGTGTGCTAGGAAGTACCTTTATGCCTTTTTTTTTACTTTTGTTATACAATAATTAACCCTAATTTTTAAAAGAATGCTCATATTTTTTATATCTTTCTTGCATCTATACACATTTGTGTGTGTGTGTGTGTTATTTATTTATTTATTTATCATGATTATTGTATATTTGTTTTTTATTTATTTGAGCATTTAACTTGTAGGGTGTTCCAAACCATACCATACACATAATATTGTGTATACTTGTATACATACATACATACATACACACACACACACACACACACACACACACACACACACACACACACACACACACACACACACACACACACACACACACACACACACACACACACAAATATATATATATATATATATATATATATATATATATATATATATATATATATATATATCATGATTATTAAGTATTTACTTTAGTTTTTTTTTATTTACTTGGGAGCATTTGACTTGTGGGGTACCACAAGGCACAAACTTATAAAATAATACTCTTTTTTTATTATTTTTCTTACATGTATACACTTCAACACACACACACACACCCACACCTACACACACACACACATGCCTAAGATTGTATATTCAAAAATCCATTTTTTGATTTTAATAAATTTTTTCTATTTTGTTTTCTTTTTTCTCCCCTCTTTCTGTTTTTCACACACACTCTCTCTCTCCTATCATTCATGGCAACCCTAAACCAAAACATAAAGTTCATAAGAAACTTCAAAAAAACTAAGGTTTTTTAGATCCTACAAGAAATTGACAGCGGTGTTCGTAACACACATCATGTTATAATTTCAATTAGAAAATATGATGCAATACCTTACAAGTACGGACAATAACTTTGTCACATCCTCGGTGTTGCTGGAAAATTCACAAGAGATCAAGGTAGAGCATGATCCCTCTAGGCCTCTCCTCCGACAAAGCTTCAATTCTATCTTCACAAAGATAGTCCAGTAGCAAAGATATTGATGCCATCCTTAGAGAATCTTGCAATCCACCAATTGAAATAACTAATCCTGACATCACTGCCTTACTATAACAAAGAAATTTGAGTAGCTGCATGAAACAAGAATAACATGTGGTAGGTGCCTGCAATGAAGCACGCCCATTGTGAAAAAAAAGAAAAAAGAAAAAACAAGCAAGAGATGATGAAGATGGTGATACACATGCTTCATAGTATATCTACATTGTAGGGAACAATCTGTTATAGTTTATCTCTGAAAGGTATGCACTTGACTAAGGTCTTCTTACTATGCAGAATCCTTTGCAGAGTTCTTGCATCAACCTCATGTAATCTATCAATCTTTTTGACAGCTTGCTTAATAATGCCAATCACCACATTAGTTTCCATGTCTTCATCAAAGAAGGTCACTGTCTTGACGTCTTCCACATTTTCAGTTGCTAGATGTGATTTTGAAGAAGATGATACATCACAAAGAATGTTAAGCACACACCTCGATACCTTCAATCTATGCTTCACGAATCGACTAACCAACAACTCCTCTGTTAAATAGAATAGTCATCCAGAGCTTCAAATTAACTAGCCATTACCTTTTTCTTAATCAGATAATAGATGGGTAAGTGAGAACTAGGAGCCAATCTTTCATGGGCAAATGTTTGAGACAAAGAGATGAGCCCTCTAATAGCATTCAACCTTACTTCGACATCTCTGGTCTCGGCATCACCCTGCACCTTAATCTCACAATGCTTGAAGACAACCTTTCTCCATTTATGAGCCAATAACCCAAAAGGAAAAACTCCTAGGGCTAAAGAAAAGCCCATTCTAATAGCAGTGTTTTGATCAAAAAGTCGCTGTAGGTACTTTGAGTCACACCGACTACATCACCATTATCTACAGGAACTAGGTATGCTCAAACAAAGTGGTTCAGAGCACTAATAGCTATGTTCTATGATGTTTAAAGGGGAAGAAGATAAATGGAGCTATAATGATATAATGGGTCATGTTGGAAAGAAATTAACTTACAAGGTGTAGGACCACTTGTATCCGAGGGTTGGGATGCCTCAAGTTCTCATTGAAGGTATCAAGCAGACTTTGTGTTATATTCTCAGATGTTGGTAAATGACACAATGCAATACATTCTATCAATTGGGAGACAGTGGAGCGCATCATCTCTCCCCCCTTACCATGATAAAGACAAGCTTTCTCAATTGCACCAACTATGCCAGCTACATCTTTTTGCTTATCTACAAAAGAGAGTTTTTTTTTCAAATGGCCTCGTTCATTGCTTTATTCCAATAAAAACTAAATATGGTTATAAATACTTTTATATATAATGGCATAAGATTATATAATTATAGAAGTATTTAGATATAATATTTGTGTTTAAAATATTTTCATAAATGTTACTTATATATAATTATATATATGTAACACTTTTATAAATATTATATAGTATATATATCACATTTATATAAACATTATAAATATTATATATTTATATAAAAATAAATGTGTTATATAAATGTTTAAAATGTATAAACATTTTATATGTTATATAATTGTTATATAAAAAATTATATAAATGGATAGTGCTGTATATGTAATTTGTTTTTTTACTTAATAATCTATTTTAATATTTTCATGTAAGTGCAAGAAATGAAATATTAAAAGCCCGTGGATGCAGCAGTAGCACAATAACGGAGGTCCCGCTCCATGATCCGACCAGCTTCGGTTAAATGAACCGGATGTTTATTTTTCATATAAAAACAATTTGTATTTATTTTTCGGGCGGCTGTTTTTTGACCCGGTTGAACTGTTCATCATCCCTTTCCTCTTCTCTCTGCGTGATTTCGTGACTGCTCCATGCTGTATACTGTAAGACATTCTATTTTGATTTTTAATCTGTAACGCATAAGCATTTTCTGGTGGAGGTAGCTAGTCGTACTGAGCGACTAGCGAACCACGTTATTTCCCGTGTTAAATTCTCATTTTTTGATTATATCATGGATGCTATTGGATTGGGATAATTTATTGCTTGTTTCTGTGTTTATGTTGTTTTCTGTTTCTTAATCTCACTACCCGTGGAAGTGAAATTACCCAACAATTGGTATCAGATCTTGGTTTGAGATTTTTCGAGTAATTGTGCATTTAGGGTTTGAGTTTTTTTTGTATAAGCAATATTCTGTTGAAATGGCTGGAACCCTAAACACCACGATTGAGAAATTCAACGATAGAAATGGGTTTAGTATGTGGCAGATAAAAAAGCGAGTGCATTAGAAAAATTTCGATATTTGGAGTCCTCTGGTTCAAGGCTTTGGTCCACACACTGCTGCTGCTCTTGGAATAACCGAGGCTGAGGCTTGGAGACGTGAAGAGAAAGCACACTCCACCAATCTATAGAGCTTTTCGGATGAAGTCATTGCTGAGGTAGCAGATGAGGAATCTGTTGCAGGACTGTGGCTCAAGCTTGAGTCTCTGTACATGACTAAATCATTGACCAACAAGCTTCTGTTGAAGAGAAGGCTATTCACACTAAGGATGCAAGAGGGAACCTCTTTGAAGAAGCATCTGGATGACTTGAATAGCATCCTCATGGGCCTTAAACGTGTGGATGCTAAGGTGGATGATGAGGATGCTGCACTTCTACTCTTGGTTTCTCTTCCTCCTTCCTATGAAAATTTTGTTGAATCTCTCATTGTGGGAAAGGAGGAGATCACACTAGAGGATGTTCGGGCTTCCCTAAACTCCAGAGAGATGAGGCAGAAGGCTGCGGTTGAAAGACTTGAACAACATCTTGCTGGACTGGTGCTGACAAACAGGAGGCCACAACCTGTTCCATTCAAGAAGAAGGGAAATAAGATTCAGAAGAGGTCAAAGGAGGGTGACATTTGTCACTACTGTAAACAGAAAGGGCATTGGAAAACTAAGTGCCCGAAGAAGAGAGCGAGGTTGGAACAACAAGGTCAACCTAATCCCCCACATGCTGCTGCTGTGACTTTTGATGATCTTGATGATGGAGAAGACCTTGTGTTGGTAATCTCCACAACGATCGCAAGATCAGATTCATGGATCCTGGATACTAGTGCTTCCTTCCATATAAGCACTCACTTGGAGTGGTTCAGCAAATATGACAAGAAGGAAGCTGGCCATGCTGTGGTGGTGAACAGCCAACCATGTAAGGTGGTTGGAATTGGCACAATTAGACTGAGAACTTGGGATGGCCAAATTGTCTCACTTTTAAATGTGAGATATGTCCCTGAGATGACAATGAATCTCATTTCTCTTGGTGTTCTGGATGATCATGGATATTCATTCAGTGGTAGAGAGGGAACACTGAAAGTTCACCGAGGAGATGATGTTTTACTGAAGGGGCAGAAAACTGGAAAGCTATACACACTGATAGGTTCCACAGTGACATGGGCTATTGCTATCACATCCGGAGAGCAAGCATCTGAAGACAAAGCTGAACTTACCAGACTGTGGCATATGCGACTCGCACATATGGGAGAGAAAGGTATAAAAATTCTCTCTGATCTTAATCTTCTTGTTGGTCATAGAGTCAGTAAATTAAAATTCTGTGATCATTGTATTTTTGGTAAGAAACATAGTACTAAGTTCGGTAAAGCCATACACTACACAAACAGTATTTTGGATTATATCCATGCTGACTGTTGGGGCCCTTCTAGAGTCATATCTCTTGGGGGTGCCCGATTTTATTTATGTTTAGTTGATGATTACCCCAGGATGTCCTGGGTATTCATGATGAAACATAAATCCGAGACTTTTATAAAGTTTAAGCAGTGGGTTAGCTTAGTAGAAAATCAAACACAAAAGAAGGTTAAACTATTACGAATGGATAATGGTATAGAATTCTGTTCGTCTGAATTTGAGGAATTCTGTAAGGACAAAGGTATTGCGAGACACAAAACTATTAGGAATACTTCTCAGTAGAATGGCATTGCTGAAAGAATAAACCAAACTCTTCTGGAGAGAACTAGATGTATGCTCTCTCAATCAGGCTTAGGCAAAGAGTTTTGGTATGAAGCTGTTAATACAGCATGCCATCTGATAAACAGATTGCTACATAGTGGAATCAACTTTAAAATTCCATTTGAAGTGTGGACTGATAAACCTACAGATTATTCCAACCTGAAGGTGTTCGGGTGTATTGCCTACTATCATGTAAATGATGGTAAGCTTGAACCTCGAGCATGCAAGAGAATATTTGTTGGTTATGGTGATGGAGTCAAAGGATTCCGTATTTGGTCACCATCTGAAAAGAGAGTTATACTCTCTAGGAGTGTTACCTTCGAAGAGAGTGTCATTCTAAAACCCTAGTCCTATTCAGTTACCTGATGTTCCTCAAGATGAACTTAAGGTGGAGCTAAAATCTGAATCTATAGCTCTAGGAAAGATGCCTGTTGTTTCTAAACAAATGATAGCTAATCATGAAAATGATACTAAATTAGTTATTGAACCTGATCCTGAAACTATACCTGAACAGTCTATTCCCTACTATATTGCAAGGGAGAGACAAAGGAGGTGAACGCACGTCCTCCTCTGAGATTTGGCTTTGATGAGTTTGTAGGATTTGCCCTACAAGTTGCCGAAGAAATTAACGTTCTTGAATCATCCTCCTTCAGGAATGTTCTTAAATATCCTGAGTCTGAGTCATGGTTGGTTGCCATGAATGAAGAAATTGAATCTCTTCATAAGAATGGTACCTGGATCATTATACCTAAACCAAAGGGAAGAAAAATAGTGTCTTGCAAATGGATTTTCGAGAAGAAAGAAGATGCCTCAATTGATGGTGGTTTAAAGTTTAAGGCACGTCTAGTTGCAAGAGGGTTCAGTCAGAAAGAAGATGTTGACTACAATGAGATATTCTCTCTTGTAGTTAGACATACCTCAATAAGAGTTCTTCTAGCATTAGTAGCACATCAGAATCTTGAACTTGAGCAACTAGATGTTAAAACTACTTTTCTTCATGGAGATCTCGATGAAGAGATCTTCATGAGCCAGCCTGAGGGTTTTGAGGTATCAGGCAATGGAACCCATGTGTGCAAGCTTCTAAAGTCCCTTTATGGACTTAAGCAGTCTCCCCGTCAATGGTACAAGAGATTTGACTGTTTCATGACCAGTCATGAATACAGTAGGTTTGACCATGACTGCTGTGTTTATTTCAAAAGGCTCAAGATTGAGTCATATATCTACTTGCTATTGTATGTAGATGATATGCTTATTGCTGCCAGAAATAAATCTGATATTCAGGAACTGAAAGATCTCCTCAGTTTTGAATTTGATATGAAAGATCTTGGAGGAGCAAAGAAAATTTTAGGTATGGAAAAATTCAGAGATAGAATTAAAAAAAATTATTTCTTTCATAGAAACAATATATTCAGAAACTTTTATCTAGATTTGGAATGACTTCTTGTAAGCCTCTGTCCACACCATTTGCTTCTAACCTTCATCTGACATTAGAATGTTGTCCTCAATCTGAATCTGACAAGGAACAAATGTCTAAGGTTCCTTATTCTAGTGCTATCGGGAGCCTCATGTATCTTATGGTGTGCACCCGACCTGATATTGCTCATGCAGTAAGTACAGCGAGTAGGTTTATGATAAATCGTGGTCAAGAGCACTGGAAAGCTCTTAAGAGGATACTTAGGTACCTCAAGGGGACTTCTGATGTTGTTCTGATATTTGGTAATGAATCTGAACTCTTGCTGACAAGATATTTTGATTCAGACTATGCAGGAGATGTTGATAGTAGACGGTCTATGACTGGTTATGTTTTCACAGTATGTGGTTCTGTAGTTAGCTGGAAAGCCACACTACAATCTTCTGTTACTTTATCTTCTACTGAAGCAGAGTATATGGCTCTGACTGAAGCTGCGAAGGAAGGGATATGGCTGAAAGGTTTTCTCAAGGACCTTGGTCTTTATGAAGAGGTTGCAACAGTCTTCTATGACAACCTTAGTGCCATTTGTTTAGCAAAAGACCAAGTGCACCATGAGAGGACAAAGCACAATGATGTGCGATATCATTTCCTTCAATCTGAGAAGAGGGTACAAGTAAAGAAGATTGCAACTTCTGATAATCTAGCTGACATGTTTATCAAACCT
Source organism: Sapria himalayana (assembly GCA_029783825.1). Taxonomy (NCBI): domain Eukaryota; kingdom Viridiplantae; phylum Streptophyta; class Magnoliopsida; order Malpighiales; family Rafflesiaceae; genus Sapria; species Sapria himalayana. The sequence continues at coordinate 66,766 of JAREIK010003471.1, forward strand.
GTTACTCTGAATAAGTTAAGACACTGTCTTGACTTACTGAACATATCAAATCAGATGTAGTCTTTTTGGACTAATTGTTTATAGAGAGTGTCTCGCTATCTGTATGCAAAACAAATTAAGGTGGAGATTGCTGTATATGTAATTTGTTTATTACTTAATAATCTATTTTAATATTTTCATGTAAGTGCAGGAAATGAAATATTAAAAGCCCGGGGATGCAGCAGTAGCACAATAACAGAGGTCCCTCTCCATGATCAGACCCGCTTTGGTTAAATGAACCGGATGTTTATTTTTCATATAAAAATGATTTGTATTTATTTTTCGGGCGGCTATTTTTTGACCCGGTTGAACTGTTTATCATCTCTCTCCTCTTCTCTCTAAGTGATTTCGCGACTACTTTGTGCTGCATACTGTAAGACGTTCTATTTTGGTTTTTAATCTGTAACGCATGAGTGTTTTCTGGTGCAGGTAGCTAGTCGTACTGAGCGACTAGTGAACAACGTTATTTCCTGTGTTGAATTCTCATTTTTTGATTCTGTCATGGATGCTGTTGGATTGGGATATATATATTGCTTGTTTTTGTGTTTCTGTTGTTTTCTGTTTCTTAATCTCACTACCCGTGGAAGCACAATTACCCAACAGATAGTTTTATGTAAATGTTGTATAGATATTTTTAAACATTAATACATATGTATAAATAATTATATATAACATTATATATTTCTATAAAGATTTCAGTATTTATATATAATGTACTACATGTGTGTGTGTGTGTGTGTATTAAAGTATTGACATTTATATATAATGTCATGAGAATATATAAAAGTATAAATGTTTATATATAATGTTATTTGTTTATAATATTATTAGAGACAACAAAATTAGAACCGATAAACATTAAGTTTGTTTTTTCTTAAGTTACAAAGCCAGAAAAAATTAAGAATAATTTTTTTTCTTAAGTTACAGAATTAGGAAACTATATGCAAATATTTAGTAATTGAAATCAATAAAACCCTAAAAATTTAAACAGTAAAAGAACAAAGTTTACATAGACCATTTATTGTTTCATTAATGCCGCGGAGTCAAAATCATATAAGTGATATAAAAATAGAAGAAAAAAGAAGGAAAATTGGGGGAAATTAAAAAAAAAAAATCAAAACCCAAATATTCTGTAAAAACCAACTCCACGAGTGGTAATCAAATTGAGAGAGACAGAGATATGTATATAGCATTCCGAAGAATACAAGTAATGATAATTACAGGTAACAAGAAGAGGAAGATTTTATAGGTTGCTCCATAGTCCCATTTTGATTCTCTCTCTTCGTCGTTCACCAAAAGAAAAAATCCCATATAGCTAGGTAAAATTCTTAGCTAAATAGGCAATTTCAATCACTAAATGGGATATAGCGATGGATTTATGACGGAATCATTCACAGTCTAAAGTGCTCATCACTAAAATTTAGCAAGGAAAGGTGTCCCTAGCTAATAATTTAGCTGCAAAAAAAAAATTCCCTAGCAAACAAAATAATTATTTTTAGTTAAATAGCAAGCTAATGAGAGTTTTCGCCACTAAACGAATATAACGATGAAAGTTTTCCAAATATGAAGTGCTCGTCGCTAAATATTAGAGACGAAAATAGTCCTTAGCAAAATAATTTTAGCAACGGAAAAGATCACTTGCTAAAATAAAATATCCCTAGCTAATTAGCTATGGAATATCCCCTAGCTATTTTAATTTCAAACAATTTTCAGAATTTAATTTATTTTAAAGTTTTTTAATTAAATAATTTAATATATTTATTATTAAATTGAATAAAAACAGAAATATAAATGATAATTTATATTAACAAAAAATAAAATCATTTAATAACTTATTTAATACAATATTTTACAAATTTAAAATAAGAAAATAACAAAACTTTATTCATCTATTCATCAATGTATCTATCGACAATGCATAAAGTATAATCTATCCATGCATTGACGTTGCGTTCTCTCCCTTTGGTACTCCAATCACCATTTTTCTGATGTGGCAAAGCTGTCTGAGTCACGACACATCATGTCTAGAGAAAAATCTCTTCACTTATATGAGCTTTGTTTGAAGACAATGCGGTACTGCCATATCTGTAAAAATTTAAACCCACTAAATCAAATCAAAATAAATAAAAAAGTTATGTTTTGATAATATATAATACTGCAGTATATATGTACAATATTACTAGCATGTTACTCATGCATATATTACAGTAGTATATATACATAAAAACTGTAGTATTATGCGTACATAAATATTGAGTACAAATATACTCATTACATATGTACATAAAATACTATAGTATTATATGTACGTATATACTAAGTATATAAGATGTATATACGACATTTGTTGCTATTGCTGCTACTCCCACTACTGCTACCGCTCCTGCCGTTGCAGCCCGCCGCTGCCGCCGCTACCATCACTGCCACCGCTTGCCATCGTTGCCGCCGCTGCCACCACCAGTCGCCGCCACTGCCGCTATTGCCGCTTCCGCCACTACCACCACTACCATCGCTGCCGCTACTGCCATTACTGCTGCTGCTAATAATAAAAGTGGGCTGGGCGATGATGCTCGACTAATGAACTTCCATACCAACCACTCATTTTGAGATTGAGTGAGTCTTTGATGAGACGGCGAGCTGCTTCACCAAAATAGGACCAGATATTATTCCTTGATTAGAAGTAAACAACACTACACGAGCATCATTATCATCATCATCATCATCCTAAGCCCTAGTATAATTAGAACCAATCATTGCAGAATCAAGAGCAAGAAAACTTATATACTCATACATTTGCTTTGTACCATGTGATAATTGCATATCAACACAAATACTAAGATTTTTAAGACAAACCTTTATCTGCTTGGCTGGCCTGGACCAGAAATATCTTCATCCCACAGCTTTTGAATAATTCTAATATCCATGGCTTTTATTACCTACATCAGTAAGTAATGCACGATGATGACCAGACCAGCCCGAGCAATTATATATTCAAAGTAGTGTCTGTGTGTAAATGAGTGTGTATGTATGACAATATATAGATGTCTACAAATAAATATATGCACCCACTTATGTATATACTCGGTATATACGTAGATATATACTCAGTATATATGTACATTTATACCAAGTATATTTGTTTGTATGTATATACTACAGTATTATATTCACGTATAAATACTCACATAGCCTTGGATGACACACACTACTTGTACTTTAATGCAAATACACATGCCATCAAACACAACAGAAGAAAATACTCTAAGACTTAAAAAATACGCATATAGGTTTCTCAGGCATGGTTAGCATTTCTAGTTTTTTCCTTTTGTACTCCACACAGATAAAGAACATTAGTTACACATGCACATGGAGCACAACAAACTACATTTACAGACCAATAACCGATAACAAGCAGTCACAGATCTCAACTGTGATGAGGCAGATGTGAACTACGATGATGCAGATATGCACAAAATAAGAGTGTTAAGAACAAACCTACGTTTGCGTGGAATTAATTCTTTTGGTTCATCTCATAGCTTCAGAAGCTAAGGTATTGTTCTCATCACTATGGAGGACCATCCAAGGCTTTTACTATACTTATAATAGGCTAAAACTCTACCCAAAAAATTTGGGGACACACAAACATATTCACAGATATATAAAATAGTTATTATAGACATGAACAAACACAAATTAAAGTTGATAGTCATATAGTTTCAACAAAATTTTAATTAATAATTTAATATTTTTATATTAAATTGAATAAAAATAGAAACTATAAATGATAATTTATAATTAAAAAAACTATTTAATAACTTATTCTAATATAATATTTTACATAATTAAAACAAAAAAATAACAAAATTTTATTACATCTTATTCATCAATGTGTCTACCAATAGTGCATAAAGTATAATCTATCGTGCATTAACATTGCTTTCTCTCCCTCTGCTCCTCAGATCACTATTTTTCTACTGCGACAAAGCTATCCGAGTCACGACACATCATGTCTAGTGAAAAATCCTTTCACTTATACAAGCTTTGTATGGGGAACAATGTGGTACCATATCTGTAAGAAATTTAAACCACTAAATCTAATCAAAATAAAAAATGTTTTGATAAATATATAATAATGTAGTATATATGTACATATACTAGCATTTCACTCGTACATATATTATGGCAGTATATGTACAAAAAAACTACAGTATTATGTGTACATATATACTGAGTACAAATTAGGACCCGATATATACTAGCATTTCACTCGTACGTATTTCCCTACCAACCACTCATTTTGAGATTAAGCAAGTTTTTGACTAGGTGGGAAGCTGCTTCTCCCAAAATAGGACCTGATATTCCTCCTGGACCAGAATTACATGGCACTACACGAGAATCATCATCATCATCATCCTAAGCCCTAGCTACAATTAGAATAAATCATTATAGAACTAGAGCAAGAAAACTAATTTACTCATACGTTTGCTTTGTACCATGTGATAATTAATATTAACACAATTACTAAGATTTTTAAGACCAACCTCTTTTTGCATGGGTGGCCTGGACCAGAAATATCTTCATCCTACAGCTTTAGGAAAAATCTATGATCCATGGCTTTATTACCCGCATCAATAAGTATTGCATGATGATGATCAGACCAGCCCAAAGAATTATATATTCAAAAGTGTGTCCGTGTGTAAATTGGTGTGTATGTATGACAATATATACATGTCTTCAAATAAATATATCCACCCACTTTGTATATATTCGGTATATACGTACATATATACTACAGTATAAAAGTACATATATACCAAGTATATATGTATGTATATACTATAGTATAAAAGTACTTATATACCGAGTATATACATAGGTATATACTGTAGTATATATGTATGTATTTGCTGAGTATATACATACAATACACTCAGTATATACAAACTTATATACTCAGTTTATACGTACTTATATACTCCGTATATACATAGATATATACTCAGTATATACGTACATTTATACCAAGTATATATGTACGCATATACTTTTATATTATATGTATGTATATATAATCACATAGCCTTGGATGACACACACACTTTTACGTTAATGTAAATACACATACCATCAAAAACAACAAAAGAAAAAAATCTACAACTTAAAACACACGCATATAGGTCTCTTAGGCATGGTCAGCATTTCTAATTCTTTTTCCTCTAGTACTCCACACAGATAGAGAACATTGTTATACCTGCAAAATCGAGCATAACATACTATATTTACAAACCAATAACTGATAACAAGTAGTTGCAGATCTGAACTATGACGATGCATATATGAACTACAACGACACAGATCTGAACTGCGACGACACAAATCTAAACTACGACGACACAAATATAAATTGCAATGACATAGATCTGAACTATGATGGTGCATTTTTGAACGGTGACTACACAAATCAACACAAAATAATAGTGTCAAGACAACCTACTTTTGCATGGAATTAATTTTTTTGGTTCATCTCACATCTTCAGAAGCAAAGGAGTTGTTCCCAGCACCATGGAGGACCAGCCAAGACTTTTACATACCTATAATAGACTAAAACTCTACCCAAAAAATTTGGGGACACACAACCATATTCATAGATATATAAAAATAGTTATTATAGACATGAACAAACATAAATTAAAGTTGAAAGTCATACAGTTTCAACACATTCATAATTGTCACTTGGGCTCAACTTATGAGCATGAAGTTAGAAAATCATATGTTAGAGAAATTATTTGATCAGGTGATAGAACTGATGAAGTAGATTATTTGGATAATAATTTGGTCACTAATAACTTTTAATGCAACAACAAATGTCCTATACGGACTCAGAGTTAGCAGGCTTGAAGTTATAGATATCATTCCTAGTTTTAGCAAAGAAACCACATAAGAAAGGCTAGCACAAATGCATCAGTTAATTATGAGGATGATTTTCTTTTAAATCATGATGAAAAAAATATTATGTTTTTGTTTTAACCATGAAACTTTATTATCAGAATTATTTTTGAACTATTTTTGATTTTTGTTAATTTTAACGAACAAGGAATCGAAGAAAAGGGAGGAAGAAAATGAGATAGGTAAAAGTTTTTTAGGGTTAAATATGTCATGGTGAAGTTAATATGTAATGTGTCAAAATAAATATTAATGCTTCATAGCTTTTGATGATGAATCAAAGTCGGGAGAGAAACAAGAGAAGAAAAAAACTTCCACTATAAGAAAAAGCCCAAATAGCTAGGGAAAATTCCCTAGTTAAATGAGCGGTTTCTATCGCTAAACAGGAAATGACGACGGATTACCGACAAAAGTTTTATAAAGCTAAAGTACTCATTGCTAAAAATTAACGAGGGAAAGAGTCATTACCTAAAAAATTTAGAGACGAAAAATTTCCTAGCTAAAATAATGATTTTTCTAGCTAAATTAGCAAGAGAAAAATCCATGGTTATTTTCATTTCAAAACTATTTTTAGAATTTTATTTTTTTAAAAAAAATTTTAATTAAATAATTTAATATTTTTATATTAAATTGAATAAAAACATAACCAATAAATTATAATTTATTATTTAACAAAAAATAAAATCATTTAATTAATTATTCTGATACAATATTTTACATAATTAAACCAAAAACATAACAAAATTTTATTACATTGTATTCATCAATGTATCTACTGATAGTGCATAAAATATAATCTATCCATGCATTGTCATTTCTTTCTCTCCCTCATCTCCTCTGATCACCATCTTTCTACTATGACAAAGTTGTCCGAGTCACGGTGCATCATGTCTAGTAAAAAATCACTTCACTTATACAAGCTTAGTATAGGAAATAATGTGGTACCATATCTGTATGAAATTTAAACTAGTCAATATAATCAAAATAAATAAATAAATAAAATTATGTTTTGAAAAATATATAATACTGTAGTATATATGTACATATATACTATAGTGTATATGTACATATACTAGTATTTCACTAGTTACATATATTATTGTAGTATATGTATATATAATCTACAGTATTATATGTACATATATAATAAGTACATATATACTTAGTAAATATTTACATATAATACTGTAGTATTATATGTACATATACTGAGTATATACATATGTATATATTGAGCATATACATACGTATATACTGAGTATATACATATGTAAATATTGAGTATATATATATATATATGTATATTCTCAGTATATACATACATATATACTGTAGTATATATGTACTTATATACTTGGTATATAAGTACTTATATACTATAGTATATACGTACATATATACTCAGTGTATATATACATATATACTGAGTATATACATAGGTATATTAGGTATATACGTAGGTATATAAGGTATATACGTAGGTATATACGGTATATAGGTAGGTATATAATTCTACTTTTGAATGCTTTTCTGTATCAAAACATACCATATGAGACTCTATTTAGTTTTAGTGTCCCTTTATGAAGACAATTGCAGGACTCTCAAATCTTACTCTTCCTCATACAGCTCTGCCCTACATATAGAGGAGTGTGACTTTGATCATAACTTATTACACGTATGGCTATCACAGAATTTAGAGATGGGTTACCAACCCTGTTGTGATAAACTCAGGGTTAGGAAAGGGTCGTGGACTGCTGAAGAAGATGAGAAACTCATCAACTTTATACTCACCATTGGCTAGTGCTATTGGAGAGCCAGCCATCCCAAAACTCGCCGGATTACCACGGTGTGGCAAGAGCTGCCGCCTTCACTGGACTAATATCTTCGCCCAGGCTTAAAAAGAGGACTTCTTACTGTCTTTGAAGAATAGCTGGTCTCAATCTTCATGCTCTTCTAGGCAACAAGTGAGCTTAATTATCCTATTTTTTTTGCTTCACGCACACACAATCATATATCGACAACCCCATACTTTGATAATCATATGTAAACAGGATTTTTATGCTTCACTTTAACTTTAAATTAGTGATAATTAGTACTAATTTTTTTATATGTGCCAACTAAATTCATAGAATGCCTAGTAAATCAATGAACTATTTAGTTTTGTTTTATTTTGAACATGATTAGAGATGTTGTAACTAGATTATGGTCAAACCCATATATCAATAACCCTATCAGAGAAAAATCAAGTTTGGGGTGAAATTTTTTCTGGTGTACACATATGCTCGGTATATACGTAAGTATATACTATAGTATATACATACTTATATATTGTAGTATATACATACATATATACTCTGTATATACGTACTTATATATTGTAGTATATACATACATTAATACTATAGTATATACATATGTATATACTCAGTATATATGTACTTATATACTATAGTATATATGTACGTATATACTACAGTATTATATGTACGTATATATAATCACATATCCTCGGGTGACACACACACACATGAGAAGAATTAGTAAAAGAAATCATGAGAAAGTTAAACATCTGTTTATCCCTATATTTCCATGAGAAAGGATAATACCATTTGCTTCTAAGAACAAATGAAGAAAAAATTTGATTTAAAACAAAACAATTTTCTTTTATTGTTGCACTTTCAGAAACATCCATATTTATTTGGCATGCTAAAATGTACAATAGGAGACAACCATCTAATCATGTATAAAAACTAGTGGCTAAGCCAGAAGGAGCAGGTTCATATGCCTTTAAGAATTACTATGGAAACAAATATCCTCCACATTTTCAATCTTAGAAAAAAGCTGGGTTTGACAAAGGTCTCCAAGCTTAGATAGATACTCATGGGCATATGCTACAACACATAATTGTTCCCCACATAGAATGCATCAATAAACAGCTTCACACAAAAATATCACTGGTGGAGCTTGGAAATATATTTAAAGAGAATAAAATGCATAAACACATACATATAGATGATGGATTTGTGTGTGGATAGGTTTTATTCATGCAAACATACACACCTATATACAAATGTACCATGTTACAGTATACCTAATTTCATGCTGAAGAATGAAAAGTGCAGAAAAATATACGTCATGTCTTTTGTGATGTCGATTGTCTTCATCCAAGGATAATAGATTCTTAAGTTCAAAACTCAACAGATAATGGATCTCTGGTTTCAAGGATAAGATGATCAAAATATTAATATCTCTCAAACCTCAGGGTAAGTGGGAGACTTTTGCACTGAGTAAGATCTTTATTAAAAAATAAAATTATGAACTCAACTATACAAGATTGAAAAAAATATTGCAATAATTATGATTTTGTTGATTATAAAAAGATCATTTCGTGGGTAAAATATATTTTACAAAGAAAACTTTTGTGGAGGGGCTAGCACAAAAATATGAACTACAAAATTATTGAGAAAATGTTTATGGACTAATAAGAGTGATAAACATATTCTCAATTTTTAGAGATTAGAAACAACACATTAAAGAAGCTTCTCTACTGCAACTAACTATGATTCAGAAAATGACTATACAATAAGAGGAAGTGCTACATCTTTAGAATTACATGTCAAACATTCTCAGAGTGGCAGGTGTATGACAAAAAGAAAAAATCAATTTATTTTGCCACACCTCAAGTGCTGATAACCTTGAACACAACCAATACAGAACAATGAAAATGTAAGCATTCTCCAAATTACAAAAGTGAAATCAATGAAAAAGATTGACCAGCCTATCTTGAGCAGAATGTGTAGGCAGCTTGATATGAATTTGAGAAACATGCAGGGTGAACAGTGAGCCTGCAAAAGTTGCAGAGTTCTTTATCACACAAACCACATCATTTTCCCTCACCTCGGATACCCTACTTGTTCACTCAAGCACACGAGACGTACATGAGCATAACATTATTTTGGGATTAGAGCATTCTAAATCATTAACCCATTTTAATGCTGCAGGCACATGCTAGACAATCATGAAAGTTGTTCATTACTCCAGCCACACTGAAGTAGTTTCGCTTCCTATGAACAAGTACTGACTAATAAAAATAGTGTTCCCTGGTTGAACAGCCTACAAAGAAAGAAACAATTTTTCTTTGTAGTGAAAAGAATAAATATACACCAAATTAAATAGTGACACAAAAATTCAAATCATTCTAAAGAAGTGCAGATAAAAAATTAACAATAAAATTTGAAGGAAAATAAGGGATTTGATGGGTCACCACTTCTAGTGAGGGCATTTATATTAATCAATATATAACAATAAGTTACAAGGAATGCCCTACCAAGCACATCCATTATGTTTATGATCATATTCTCATTTAATTCAAAGATCATCAATGCTATGTTTCATTATGATCTAGTCCACCCAAACCATTATAACTCATAAACTACTAACAATTGATAGACCATTAAAATTGATGGGCAAGAACTCCGACGAAGCTTCTTGTTCATGATCAGGTGTTAAAATAAAAAATCCATCAGCCATGAGTGAAATGTATTTCTCATTTCTGTAATAACCTACAATTTTGGACCCGCCGTGTCCAGCATAACTAAAAATTGAAAAGCAAAACTTTAAACCCTTTTTGATTGTGATAACTACATCAATAACATGGTAATAGCCAAACCAATTAGATGCACGATAAGTAATTCAATTTGACAAAGAGGGAAGCAATTTCATTTTGATAGTATTTTGTTCCCCTTATGATGATAGATATAAGTAATCATAGCTAAAAAAACATACAACATAGAAACTTTTTAGTGCTCTTGATTGTGGACTTTAGGTTCTCCAATGTCTCTTGGTGATATTGTGCATCACCCCATGAAAAATCGAATCTCACCACTACAAAATGAAACTCGGCAATGAAATCCAATCAGTTCTTATTGAAAAGAAAACCCACGAAAAAGGAATACTAAGTACAACTAGACATTCTGACATTAAAAGCATCTAGAATGGTGTCGATAATTTGAGACTTGGGACCTAACGCATCGATAATCTTGTCATTTCAAGAAAGATATTATACAATGCAATAAACTAAATCAAAAAATTACAGCTCTTAACAAGCACATTAAAAGAAATAAAAATAAGCCATGAAAAACTTACAAGCTTGGATTACTCAAGAATGGATCCCATCCCTATGGATACATCGAGAAAAAGATGACTTGGGTTCATATTGACGTCTTAATTATCTATTCAATAACCCAATACCTATTTTCCTACAAAAGATGTGATATGGTGTCTTCAGAGTTTGTGAATGAGCCTGTGGCAACCAGTAATCACCTGCCTATTTACAAACATCACTAAGAATGCAAAAAAAGTTGGTTGAACAAGTACCACAGGCCACAGATCAAAGCTGTCAACCACTAGACTAAAGAAGAGAGTAACCAATGGCCTATTCCCACATGAAATGTCTAAATTATAATGTCTCAATTTATTTATTATTAATATAAATGAAATAATTATAAAAGCATAAAATTTGAATATTTTAGTCATTATAAATTTAATATTTGAAGTGTTCATTTAATAACCACACTTAGATATTTATTTTTTAAATCATAAAATTTTTTTTGATGTAATTAAAACTTATATGTATTAATCTTTAAATATAAATTGATTATCTTTTAAATTTTATGAAAAATTTGAATTTTTTTTAATTCAAAATTTTCAAATCTTTTAGTCATTATTTTTAAAAGATTCCTATAATCATAAAAATATTTTATGATTATAGGAATAATATTAATATTTACTTGCTTATTCATTAATTCATATATTTTTATTACTTTTTTTATTTAATCAAAGAATCGTTTATTTTAGCATTTTATAAGTAGTATTTTTTTTTATGTTTATTTTTTAATTAAAATATTTTCAAATTTATTATAATTAAATAATAAATTAAATAATGTTTTTTAATACAAATATTTAAATATCATAATTAAAAATATCAGAAAAATATTTTGTATAATTTTTTAATTAAATTTTAATCAAAAAAATAGTTATTTTAGTCTTATTTAATATAAATTTTTATTCATATTTATATAATTATGAATTTTTTTATAACATCCTATTTTTAAAATTATACGAGAAGATTGTATCTTTCATGGATCGCTCATCTATAGACAATGACATACCTTTAATATAAAAAATTGCAAAAAATATTAAATTAAATAATGCTAACGAAATTAAATTATCATAAATTTGCGATAGAAATTATAATATATTTATATAATATCCTATTTTAGCATTTAGCTAGGGAAAAATCCCTAGCTAAATGCAGATAATTATGTATAAAATTAAGGAATTATCGCATCCAATTATATAAAAAATTATAAAAAAATAAATTCAAATAATTATTTAGCAACAGATTTTATCTCGATCTAATTAGATAGAGAAATTACGTCCCTAAATTTATCGCTAAATTTCATGCTTTTCTTTGCGTAGAATTTATGAAAATATTAGTGATAGATTTTTTCTAGATCTAAAAATATTTTTACTGAGAATTTATCAATTTAGAAAATATTAATAATATAATTTTTGATAGTTAGTTTGGTGTCTACATAAAAGAAAAAAATATTTCCACATAATATTGATGTCAATAAAGATATATATATTAAAGTATTATAACAAATGTGTTTTATATGTGGGATATAAAGTAAATTTGTTACATCTATAAAATTTCATTAAGATTCAATGTTAAGTTGATATTTTCTTGTTATGGTTATAAATGAGCTGACATGACAACTAAGAAAATAGATACATTGATATATGCTATATATAGATAATATTTTCTTAATAAATGAAACTATTAAAAATTTAAATTGAAAATTAGATAGATAGCACATGTTTGAGAGTAAAAAATTTAAAAATAAAAGATTAAAAAATAAAATAGTCAATTTGTAACTTTAATTTTAAATTGAAAAATCAATTTCTAAAAATTTAATTATTTTCAAAATTTATGATTTATAATTCAAAAGAAAGATAAGATTTTTTAAAATATTAACTAATAAACTAAAACAATTGACAAAAATAAAGTATAATAGAAAAATATATGTTAGACTACAAAAATCAATAATATTTAAAAATAATTAATTACTCAATTAATGATTCATAATGTTTACTTTTTATAAGAAAAAATATACATAGGATGGTTGTGATAGTTAAGTGTTTGATAAGATGAATGTGCAACTTATTAATCTCTTCTAAGTGATGCAAACTGTAGTAAAAAAATCTTTTTTGATAACTTATTAATCTCAACACTATATCCCTAATTAGAATAGAAAAAGTTGATCAATAAGATAAATTTCTTACTTACCAAATGAAGTTTTTCAAATGATTGCAAATTATTTTCCTCCTGTTAAATCTGAACACCTCATAAGAAGCAGCTTATAAGAATATGAAATTTGCTTGTAAAACTCCTAATTGCATCATAAAAGACTACTACACCACATACCTATCTTGTATGGAGCCAGTGGGCTTTCTCTCGAGGCTTGAACACATTGTTTGGGTTGGTATCATTAATAGGTGGAGGAGGCTTCAAAATCAACCACATCCCATGAAACCAGCCACTTAGCAAAAACATTAGTAAGATGAAAATAAGTCAATACACAAATTAATAGCAAGTAGGCAATAGAATTTGTAAAAGCAACTCTTGTGATTCATTAACCACTGAAACTATTATTGATGAGTAATGTGAAAGAGAAATCAAAAGGGCCATATTGTGCTGGAATGGCCCATTATAGTGTGGCATATATGTTTAGTTATATGTTATTATACATATAGTATATATCATTATAAATAATTATAAATAGTTAAACATATAGTTATATATAGATTATTCTTACAATTAATATAAGTATTTATACATAAATGTATACAAAGTTATAAACAAATATATAGATTTATGTATATGTATACATATGTGTATACATAGTTACAAATATAGTTATATTTAATTATATAAAGTGTTATATAGTTATACAAATATTTATATATAGTTATACACATAATGTTAAACATTAATGTGTATGTTGTTATACATGTAATTATAAATATAATTACATGTGGTTATACATATAGTTACACATATAGTTATACTTATAATTATACATGTAGGTATATAGATTTTTTCTTTTAATTTTATATATTTATACATATAGTTATGTATAGGCATAGATATAATAAAATACATTATTATGTATTAATATATAAAAATGGATATTAAATATATGTTGTTAATTATATATTTAAATATAAGTATGTATAAAGATTTTATGGTTATACATATAATAAGATACAATTATTTATAGTTTATACATATCGTATATGTAGTTATAAATAGTTATATATAGTTAAACATATATATATATATATATATATATATTCATACAAGTAGTAATATGTAGTTATGCATAAATGAATACAAAGTTATACACAAATATATAGATTTACATATATGTATACATAGTTACAAATATAGTCATATTAAAATATATAGAGTTTTATATAGTTATAGAAATATTTATATAGAGTTATATAAATATAGTTAAATATATAGAGTTTTATATAGTTTTAAATATATCGAGTTTTATACATATAATAAATATATAGATTTACATAATGTTGTCATACATATAGTTATACATATAATTATACATATAGTTATACTTTATTTATACATGCATGTATACATATTTTTTCATATAATTTAATATATTTATACATATAGTTATGTATAGGAATAGATATAGTTAAATACATTTTTATATACTATATATAAAATTATTCATTAAATATATGTTGTTAATTATATATTTTTTATATAGAATATGTATAATATTTTAATAGTTATACATATAGTAAAAGACAATTATTTATAGTTATATGTTCTTATACATATAGTATATTTAGTTATAAATAGATTTATATAGTTAAAAATATAGTTATATATAACATACATACATATATATTCATACAAGTAGTTATATGTAGTTATACCTAAATGTATTCAATGTTATAAACAAATATATAGATTTACATATATGTATACATAGTTACAAATATAACTATATTTAATTATATAGAGTTTTATATAATTATACAAATATTTATATATAGTTATACAGATAAGTTAACATAAAGTTGTATATTGTTATACATGAAATTATAAATATAGTTACATGTGGTTATACATATAGTTACACATATAGTTATACTTATATTTATACATGCAGGTATATATATTTTTAATAAAATTTAATATATTTATACATATAGTTATGTATATGCATAGATATAGTTAAATACATTTTTATATACTAATATATAAAATTGTATATTAAATATAATTTGTTAATTATATAATTAAATATAGTTATGTATAATGTTTTTATAGTTATACTTATAGTAAAAGACAATTATTTATAGTTATATGTTTTATACCCATATTATATTTAGTTATAAATGGATTATATTGTTAAAAATATAGTTATATATATATATATATTCCTACAAATAGTCATATGTAGTTATACATTAATGCATACAAAGTTATAAACAAATATATAGATTACATATATACATGCAGGTATATATATATTTTATATAATTTAATATATTTATACATATAGTTATGTATAGGCATAGATATATTTAAATACATTTTTATATACTAATATATAAAATTGTATATTAAATATATTTTGTTAATTCTATATTTAAATATAGTTATGTATAATGTCTTTATAGTTATACATATAGTAAAAGACAATTATTTATAGTTATATGTTCTTATACCTATATTATATTTAGTTATAAAAAGATTTATATAGTAAAAATATAGTTATATATATATATATATATATATATATATATATATATATATATATATATATATATATATATATATATATATATATATATATTCATATAAGTAGTTATATATAGTTATACATTAATATATACAAAGTTAATTCTAGATTTCTAGCTTCCTATTCCTCTTTTATATGCTCTCATAAAATGATTTGGTACTTGTGAAGATGCATTATCTCATTCTGATGTTGTAAAGAAGTTGTGGGACTATATAAAAAAATAATCTACAAGTACGCCAACATTCATTGTCTTCACCTCCCCTGATGATAATCTATGGTGCTATTCTTCAATTTCAATTAATTGTTAAATTTTCTTGTTTTAAAAGGATCCATCAGATAACAAAAAAGAAGCAATGATAAGTTGAAAGAGTTACTTCACTGCAAATCTTTCATTGGATTAGCAATCTCAAAGCTTTTATCTCCTCACTTCATGAAGAAGGAATAATGAGCAACTTTTGGGCACATGATTTTTGATATGTGTAGCTAAACATGAAGAGATTTATTTGGTGGCATCGTTGTTCTTGATTCGAGTTTTGTTCTTTCTTGGCTGCTAACCTAACCATGATTCTTTGCAGGACATCTGTCATGCAAACATGGAAACTATTGTGGAAGTTGATGACTTAAAGAGTCACATGTCCATAAAGGTTTTGGTATTTGATTTTGATTTTGTTTTAATTTTGTTTTTAATTTTGTTCTTGATTTTGATTTTAATTTTGATCTTTCTTTTGAAATGTTTTTGTTGGGAAATGAGAGTTTATGTATCTGTGTTGATGTAGTTTGAGCCTTAAAATTGATGCAGTTTGAGCATGCTCCAAGAATAGGAGAGCCGAAGTGACCAAAGAAAGCCAGATTACTTCCATTAGTGCGAGCCAACACAAATTGTTGCAGCCAAAATATCTATCAGCTAAAATATAACTCACACATTAAATCATTTTTTATTATTTTATTTTTAATTTTTCAGCACTATATTTATTTTGTACACTTCCATAACACACTATTTGCATTCTTGCCCACACTTCCTCACAAAAAATGCCACACTACATGCATATAACTGCCCACAACCTTTCCACACACACATCCACTCAGACACTATCACATGGCGCATGCATTCTGCCACAAGATGTGGCACCCTATAATTGCACGATAGACTACAATGGATGTCAGCTAACTTTTATTAGTTGTTCATATTTGCTCTAGATAATGACATTCAAATGGTGAAAACACTTGCTTTTATGCAGCATAAATGCGATCTCATCATTATGAGCCATGGCGACCCCACTTTACTTCTAGAATATGGTCATTTTATTGATCTGTTAAGGAAGTTTAAGTTATAGGTATTAACAATTTATTCTCATGTTGTTCCACATTCCGTGTTTCTACGCCTATTTTTGTTTGCCTTGAATTATGAGTAGATGGTGAGCAAGCATCATTATGTGTTTTTTAGTAGTACTAGCAATAGTTGTCCAGCATTGAGCATCGTTGGTGCCCCTTGTGGTACCACATTATGTATTCATTCACTATTAGCTCTTGATTTTTTTTTTCAACAAGTTTGATTTAGCAAGATAATAGGGACTCCTTCCAACCTATGATTACTCAGGAGCAAGCAGTGAAGCTATGTGATATAAACTTTGGTATCAAGGCATATGGTAATGAGCTAGATGGTAATGGCCATTAACATATGTGGGTTGCCTTAATACAATGAGAATTATATATTCACATTGTACATTTATATGTTTTATTAATTTATATATTAAGATTTTTAGATGTTAATGAGCTAAAGAGATAGCGAAACATATATTATAATATTACATTTCATGCGTGCATACACATGTAATAGTCCAGATGTTTGCATTGTATCCGTCATAAACTACCAAGGCAAGGAATTCTAGCCTTGGTAGTGCCTAAAGCACATTCCTATTCACAAAGCTTATTTTTTAAAAAATATAATAGTTTAATATGATATAAACATATTTACTGTGAATACTAGATCATGAGTTTTTAGATATGCGAGTTAAAGGTATCTCTATCAAGCAATGAATACTAGATAATTACTAAATGTGCATTTCTAACATTTCATAGGCGCCTAATACCATTCCTCCCTTAAACTATGATTTTATGACATTTGATATTTTGGAATCTATGAAATCTGGTGATCTCGTTGGCAATGAATATGATGATATGGGTAGAGACATCAGGGTTGGAGATTTGAATCTGTTGTTTCTGTGGTATATATGTACATATATACTATAGTATAATAAATAAGGTATAAGTTGTATTGCATAATTTACCATATTTTATCAAAATAGAACTTTTTTTATTTATTTATTTTACTTTGATTTATTGGTTTAAATTTCATACGGATATGATACCATAATGTTCCCCATATGAAGCTTGCAGAAGTGAAGGGACATTAGAAAATGGTTAATGTTACATGCGAATATCTCACTTTCTTTGGTGGTCGCTCCCAATTCAAATATGGAGCTCTGCACTACATAGGCTTCATCAACGAGGTCGTTCTTTCCCTATTTGCAGAAACATAGAAATTAGAATTTACTAGACATGATGTAGGATGACTAGGATTTTTTTATAGCAGGAGAAAGATGGTGAGTAAAGGAGCGGAGGGTGAGAAAGCAACATCAATTTCATAGACAAATTAAACTTTATGCACTATCATTAGATACATTGATGTAGAAGAAGGTGTAATAAAATATGTTATGTTTTTGTTTTAACTATGTAACAAATTGTATCAGAATAATATATTAACTACTTTTATTTTTTGTTAATTATAAATATTGGTTTATATTTTAGTTTATATTCAATTTAATATAAAAACTGAAAAATATGTAATCAACTTTTTTGTAAAAAAATAAAATTGTGAAAATAATTTTGGAATGAAATAGCTAGGGATTTTTTCCTCTCTAATTTAGCTAGAGACTTTTCTGTAACTTATAATTACAATTAAAATTAGCAAGAAAAAAAATATTAGCTAGGGAATTTCTTACGTTAAAATATTGGTAAGGAATTTAGTTTTCTCATTAATAATTTGTGACCTTGCACTTTAGTTTGGGATAATTTCTCTCGTAAATCCATCATTATTATATTTTTAGTGATGGAATAAGCCCAAATAGCTAGAAGTAATTGCTCTAACTATTTGGGCTTTTTTGTAGTGAGATAGATAGCTATATAGATTGAGTGATTGATAGATAAACATATAGATAGTTAAATATATAAGAGAGTGATAGATATAATAAAAAAATTAGATAGATAGATAGTTTGACAGATAGATAGATATACAGATAGATAGAGAGTTAGATAATTAGATAGATAGATAGGTAGGTAGGTAGAGAGATAGAAAGATAAACAAATAAATAGATAGACGAATAGATAGATAGATAGATAACCATATATAGATATAGATAGATAGGTAGATAGATATAAAGATATAGAGATAAACAAATAGACAAATAAATAGATAGATAGATAAATAGATAGAAATATTGATAAATTAGATAGATAAATAGATAGACAGATAGATAGATAGACAGATTAATAGATAGACAGATAAATAGATATATCTATTTATCTAACCAGATATAGATATTGATAGACAGATTAATAAACATATTGATAATTAGATAGATAGATTGATTGATATATAGATTGATCGAAAGATTGATAGTCAAATTTAAAAATAGGTTTATAGATAGAAAGATAAATTGATTTATTGATTGACAGATAGATACACATAAAGATAAATATATAGATGGATAGTTAGTTAGATAAATAGATAGATAACTAGACAAATAGATAGATAGGTAGATAGATAGATAAATAGATAAATAGATAAATAGATAGGTAGATAGATGTATAGATAGAAAGATATATAGATAGACATATAGATAGATAGAATGATAGACAGATAGATAGATAGACAAAATGATAGATAGATAGATAGATAGATATAAGACATACAGATAAATAGATATATAAACAGAAAGATTGACATTTAGAAAGGCAAAGAGATAGTATATTGATTGATTGATAGTTAGATAGATAGACAGATAGATAGAAAGATAGATAGATATATATATAGACACATAAATAATAGACAAATATAAAGATAGATAGATAGTTTGATAGAGAAATATAGACATATCATTAGATAGATAGATAGATAAATAGATAAATATATATATAGATTGATAGATTATAGATAGATAGACATATAGATAGGAAAATAGATAGAAAGATAGATAGACTAATAGATAGATAGACATATAGATAGAAAAATAGACAGAAGATAGATAGTTAGTTAGATATACAGATAGATAGAGAGATAGATAGTCAGGTTTATAGAGAAATGATAGATAGACAGATAGATAGATAGATAGATAGACACATATTGATATATAGTTAGATAGACACAAAGAAAGACATAAAGATAGACAAATAGATAGAAATATAAATAGACAAATATAAAGACAGATATATATATATATATATATATAGACAAATAAATAGACAAATAGATAGTGTGATAGACCACTAGGTAGATAGATATATAGATAGATGGATAAATAGAATAATATACATATATATATAATAACATATAGATAGATATATAGATAGATGAAAAGGTAATTAGATAGATATACAAATAGTAGAAAGTAAGATAGATAGATAGAAAAATAGATATACATATACATAGACAGATATATAGACAAATTCATAGACAGATAGATTGATAGATTGATAGATTGATATACTTTTATAGATAGATAGATAGACCAGATAGACAAATAGATACATAGATAGGTAGATAGACAGATAGATTGACTGAAAAATATAAAGATATATAAATAGATAGATAGATAGATAGACATATAGATAGTAAAAGAGATAGACAGATAGATACAAAGATAGATAGTTAAATAGCTAGAGAATTAGATAAGAAAATAGATTGATAAATAGATATATAGACAAATAGACACACATATAGACAAACAGATAGTTATTATGTTGGTCATTCAGGCAGACAGTTAATCAAGAAGTCAAATAGATAGATAAATAGATATACATATAGATAAACAAATAGATTGATAGATAGATCGAAAGATAGATAGATAGATAGATCGATAGACAAATTGAAAGACAAAAATATAGATATATATATAGATAGATATTTAGATTGATTAATAGATAGACACTAAGATGGACAAAATGATAGATATATATTTAGATAGATAGATAGACATAGAGAGAGATATATTTAGACAGACAGACAAATACGTAAATAGATATAGATATAAAAGATATAGATATACATAGATAGATTGAAATTAGATATACAAATAGATAGATATATAGATAGATAAACAAATATATAGACAGATAGATAAATAGAAGACATACAGACAAAGAGACAGACATATAGATAGACAGAATGATTGATTGATTATTTGATGATTGAAATAGATAGACGGATATATAGACCATTAGATAGATGGATAGATAGACAAATAGATAGACAGACAGATAGATAGATAACTATGCAATATATAGACACATTAATAGAGAGGTATATAGACAAATAGATAGAAAGATTGTTAGACAAATAGATAGATAGATAGACATTTTGAATATATATAGATAGATAGATAGACAGACAAATATATATATATATATTATATATTCTATAGATATATACACATATAGGAAGCCAAAATATATTGATAGATAGAAAGATAGATAGTTAGTAGATAGATAGAAAGATAGATAGAAAGATAGATAGATAGACAAATTATTAGATTGATACATAGATAGAATAGATAGATAGATAGATAGACATATCAATAGAAAATAGATTGACAATAGATAGAACACATAGGTAGATTAGAAAGAGAGAGAAAGATATATATATAGACAGATAGACATATAGACAGATAGACAGACAGATATATATATATATATAATATATATAATATATATATATATATAAAGTTAGTTAGAATGATAGTTTGAAAGATAGATAGATTGAATGATAGATGGATACATAGGTATTGATAGATAGATATATAGAGGACAGATAGATAAATAGATAAACAACAAATAGACAGACACATAGAACGACACATAGTCAGATATTAAATAAATTGAAAGACAAATAGAATGACAAATAGATTAACACATAGATAGAATGAAACAAGATAGACAGAAATATACACAGGACAGATCGATATATAGATAGACAGACTATTAAATTGATGATAATAGATATATAAGACAATTAGATAAACATATAAAAAGATAGATGATAGATATAAATAATGATAGATAGGTATATAAGATAGATAGATAGATAGATAGAAAGATATAAAAATAGATATACGAATACATAGATAGACACATAGATAGTATATAAATAGATAGTTAGACAGACAAATATATAGATATGTATATGATAGACAAATAGATTCATACATAGAAGTATAGATAGATAGAAAAATAGATAAACAAAAAACATCGACAAATATATACAAAACATATATATAAAAATAGATAGTCAAATAGAAAGATAGAGATATAGAGAGATAGATAGAATCATATAGAAAAATTGATATACAAATAATAGCCCGACACAAAATAGATATATAGATAGAAAAATAGTTAGACAAAAAGATGACATATAGATAGAAAATAGATATATAGAAAGATATAATAAATATATAGATAGATAAAGAGATAAATAGACAAATTGATATACATATAATATACAGATAGGTAGATATAGAGATAGATAGATAGTCAAAGAGATAGACAACTAGATTGACATATATATTTATAGATACAAAGAGAAATAGATAAACAAATAATAGATAGATTATGGACAGACAGACAGATAGATGGATTGATATATAGAATGAAGATAGAGAGATAGATAAAAAAATAGATAGTTGGATATATAGACATATAGTTATACAGATAGATAGATAGAAAGATAGATAAATGCTCTACAATATATAAATACATTTATAGATAAATATATTGATAGATAGATAGATAGACAAATAGATAGACAGATGATAGATAGATATATATATATATATTGAAATATAGATAGATATATAGACATACAGTATATAGTAGAAGATAAACACGAAAGACAGATAAATTAATTAGCTTGTAAAAAGTGTATTCCTCCGCAAAAGAGAGGCCTATAATTAATAAACAAATCTTTAAAAAAAAGACAGATAAATAAATGATAGATAGAGAGATAGATAGATAGTTAGAAAAAGATAGATAGATTGACATAAAGATAAACAAATAGATACAAATTATTAGATAGATATATAGATAGATGAATACATAGATAGGTAAATAGATTAATAGATTGACTGATACATAGAAAAATGGATAGATGATAGATAGATATATATATATATATATAAAGATATAGATATATGAATAGATAGACATACATATAGATAGATAGAAAGTTAGATAGATATATAGATGATAGATAGAAGACCAGATATATAGAAAGATATAGATATATGAATAGATAGATATACATATAGATAGATAGTTAGATAGATATATAGATTGATAGATTGATTGACTGATAGATAAATTGATAAATAGATAGATAAAAGATAGATAAATAGATAGACAGATAGACACAATATAGGCAAATAGTTAGACAGACATATAGAAAGATAGATAGTCAGATATATAAATAAATTGAAAGTCAAGTAGAATGACAAATATATTAATATATAGATAGACACACGATAGATAGAAAATATAGAGAAGATGGACAGATATATAGATAGATAAACAGATTGATTGATTATTTATACATTTAGATAGATAAATGGATAAAACATATTAAATTGATATATTGATAGATAGATATAACAATAGATAGAGAAATAGATAGATAGACAGAAAGAAAGGCAAATAGATTGACAAATACATATCTATCACATGGATAGATAGATAGATTGACAGACAGATAGATAGATTGGTATATGATAGAACAAATAGATAGATATATAGATGAATTATAAATAGATAAATAGATAGATAGATGAACAATTAGATAGATAGATTGATAGACAAATAGATAGAAAATAGATATAAAAATAGATAGTCAAATAGAAAGATAGACATATAGAGAGTTAGATAGATAGATATATGACAATTGGTTGGAGAAATAATAAGAAGATAGATTAAGTAAGATAGGTAGATAGTTAGATAGAAAGATAGGCATCTAGATAGACAAAAGATAGACAAAGGGATATAACAATAGAATAATAGATAGATAGATAAAATAGATAAATAGATAAATATATAGATAGATATATATACAGATAGATACACATAAAGTAGATAGATAGATAGACAGATAGATAGATAGTCAAAGTGATATACACAATAGATAGATAGATTGATATAAATATTTTTAGATTTATAAAATTGATAGACATATAGATAGACATATAGATGGACAGAAAATTAAATTGATTGATAGAAGATAGATCGATAGACATACAAATAGATTGAAATAAAGAAAGATAGATTGATAGATTGATTGACAGATAGATAGTGAAATAAATAGACTAATAGAAAGATTGATATATAAATATATAGATAAATATATAGATAGTTAGATAGATATACAAATAGACAGATAAATAGATAAAAAATAGATAAATAGATAAATATATGGAAAGAAAGATAGATAGATAGAAATAAAAATAGGAAGATTGATAGAGAAATAGATAGACATATATATAGATATAAATAGTTATAT
>JAREIK010003472.1:0-59243 GCA_029783825.1 Sapria himalayana
GATAGAAAGATAGATAGATAGATAGTTAGTTAGTTAAATAGATATATAGATAGATAGATAAATATATAAATAGATAGATAATTAATTTATATATAGATAGATTGATTGATTGACTAATAGATAGATAAATAGATTGATAGATATTTAGATAGACAAATTTATAGATGGATAGGCAGACAGGTAGACCGATAGATAAATAGATATATATATATAATATATATATATATATATATATATATATATATATATAAGATAGTTAGATAGATAGATAGACAGATAGATATATAGTCAGATAGTTAGATAGTCAAATAGTCATATGGATAGATAGATAGATAGGTAAATAGATATACACATATATAGAAAGACAAATAGATAGATAGACAGATAGATACTACTAAAAATTATGATAAACGACTGAAATACTGACCATAAAATTTGGTCGGTAATTGCTATCCAAAACACAACCAGTTAGTGCCTAATAAAGCATATCAAAAAAAATTCTATCCACCAAATTTAAGACAAAATATCGACCATAATTATTGACCAAATGTTTTTTGTTGGAAATTATTATGTAGAGTTGTTATTGTATATATTACCTACCATTTAACGACACATCATTATAATTGCTCAGTATAGTGTTTTTCAAATTATTTATGGCTTCATACATACTGACCATTTACCGATCAAATATATATGTCGGTAATTACTAACCAATTTATAGAATTAATGAGTTGTATCAGAGATAAATACTTCCCACCAAATTTCCAACCAACTACCGACCATATATTACCGACCAGATATATTTGGTCAAAAATATGGTCGGTAAATTAGGAGGGAATTATCGAAAAATATTTCAAAAGATTACCGACCATTTAATGACTGAAAATATATTACCATTAAAAATGGTGGTAAAGCGGTTATTTAATATATTTATAACGTCGTAATTACCAACGAACTACTGTCCAAATATTTAGGTTGGTATTATTGACTATTTCTCGACCGAATATCGACCATACCTCCCGACCAAATGTTTTTTGTTATAAATTGCTCGATAATTTAAGATGGAAATAGCAAATAGAAATTGCCAACTAATTACCGACCATTTAACAACCAAAACATATTACCTTTAAAATTGGTAGGTAAATTAAACTTCCAAATACTTATAAATTTAATCTCACTGACCTTTTACTGACCATAATTTTGGTGAGTAATTTAATGTTTTAATTTTTTGATTTGAAAATCATTTACTAAATCATTATAATATTAAATCATCGTAACTCTGTTGTTTTTCCGAATCTGAGCCAATTGTAGGCATGAAATCACATAATTTTGATATTTCTTCTAAATACTGGTATGTTTTTCTTTGTTATTCTCCTTCAAATTGCTTATACACATCTCCGTCTCTCTGAATTATACATAGACATATGGAAGTTCATTTTTTTGTATTTTCAGGTATTAGGTTTTTTTTTCTCCTCCTAATTTATTAATTTTTGCTTCGATTTCATTCAACCTAATATGATTTTGACTCGACACAATTAACTAATCTATAATTTTTCATTTTTTAAAATTTGTTCATCTACTATTTATATTTTTAGGGTTTTTGTGATTTTGATTTCTATTACATGATGTTTGCATCTGAATAATCTTAATGTTAATGGTTTATATTTATATAATCATATGACATTAGGTATGAATGTCTATACTTTAATATATATTATAATTTATGGTAAATCATACTGTTATTTAATATTAATCTTAAATAAGGTCTATAATAGTATATATAAACTTTTATACATTTTTATAATCGAATGATATTATGTATAAATGTCTATACTTTAATATATATTGACTTATTATATTATAAATACACATTGATATGTTTAAATAAACATATAATTTTATATTTAAATATTTATACATATGTATTAATGTTTATAAATACTTATACAAAATATACATTAAACTATCCATTTATATGTTTTCTTATATAATAATTATGTAATATTAAATTATTATACAATTTGTATAACTAAATAAATGTCTATATAATTATATATAACTATATTTGTAACTATATATACATTTATGTATATAGTAGTATCTAAAAAATTATTTTAGAATATCTATACCTATACATTACAATATGTATAAATATATAAAATTAAATTAACAAATATATAAACATACATGTATAAATATATGTTTAACTATATGTGTAACTAAATGTATAACCATATGTAACTATATTTATAAATACAATTATAACGACCTACAACATTATTTTAAACTATATGTATATAACTATATATAAATATTTGTATAACTAAATAAATGTCTATATAATTATATAAACTATATTTGTAACTATATATACATTTATTATTTATTTTTTTAATTAAAACAAAATAGTTTATATAACATTGTTTATATTTATGTATAACCACTTATAACTACTTGTATAAATATATCTATATATAACTATATGTTTCATTATATATAACTATTTATGACTATATATATTATATGTAAAATATTATATAATTATAAATAATTGTATCTTACTATGTGTATAACTTTAAAAGTTTTATGCATATTTATATTTAAATATTAAATTTACAACTATATATTTGTATATAGTTGTATATAAAAAACGTATTTTACTATATCCATACCTATACATTACTATATGTATAATTATATAAAATTAAATGAACAAATATATAAACCTACATGTATAAATATATGTTTAACTATATGTGTAACTATATGTATAACCACTTGTAAATATATTATAATTACATGTATTACAACATACAACATTATTTTAAACAATATTTGGATAACTATATATAAATATTTGTATATCTAAATACATGTATTTATAATTATATATAACTATAATTAGAGACAATTGTGTTTGTTAAATCAAATGAATTTTTTAACTAGTCATGTAAGACAATCGTGAATGGATGTACAAGGGTTGAATAGTCAATGGAATGTTCTTTAATGAATGGGGGCATAAAGTTGATGAATTTGTTGAGTTTGCTCTAAGGCATCCCGAGTGTGTAAATGATAGTATAGATATCCGATGTCCTTGCACTTTATTTAAATATCAGAATAAAAAGTTTTTTAAAGTTTAGACTGTGAAGATGCATTTGTATAGAAATTGTTTTGTGCTAGATTACTATGTTTGGATATACCATGGTGAGAAGCAAGTCCACCAGAGGTGTTCGAGTTTAGTATGGGTGTTAGTAAGTGAAACTGATCAGATGGTCTCGGATAATATTAATCATACTACATACTATAAAATGGTTTTTGATGCTGCTTGTCCTAAATTCAACCTGGAAGAGCAACCCAATGACGAGGCAAGGAATTTCTATGATATGATTTGAACTGGAGATAAACCTATATATGAGAAAAATTCTAAGTATACTCAACTTTCTATAGATGTGTGGATGTTAGAAATAAAGTGCAGACACAGGTGTTCGTGGGGATGGTTTGATGATGTGTCTAAATTCATTCAAGAATTATTACCATAAGATAATTTGATGCCATTGGATTTTTATAGCATTAAGAAGTTAGTTAGAGGGTTGGGATTACTAGTACAGTTCATTCATTGTTGTGTGAACAACTAAATGATATACTGTGGTGATAACATTGACCATTACAGTTGTAAAATATGTGGGCATGCTCGGTACAAGTAAAAGTTTATGGGTTCTTGAAATAGATTGTATATACGTAAGTTGAAGGTGATGTATAAGATGCACTATTTTCCAATAACACCTAGGTTGTAGAGATTGTATGCATCAACTGCAATAGCTAATGAAAAGAGGTGGCATTCAGAGCATCATATGGAGGATGGTAAGATGTGTCACCCTTCTGATGCCCCTGCATTGAAACATTTTGATGAGTATTTTCATGATTTTTTTTCTAGAGTTCGAAATGTTAGCCTGGGTTTATTTGCTGATGGTTTTAAGCTGTTTATTCAATCTGAATAGCAATATTCTTTGTGGCCTGTGGTGGTGACCCCGTATAATTTTCTTCCAGACTTATGTATGAAGGAGGAATTTATGTTTTTGACTGTGTTAGTGTCGGGGCCTACGAATCCAAAGGGGCGATAGATATTTTCTTGCATCCATTGATAGCAAAGTTGAAAGTCTTTGGGGTGTTGGGGTTCAAACTGATATTTTCAAAAGGTAAAATTTTCAAATATGCACTGCCCTCATGTGGACCATAAATGACTTTCTAGCATATTCTATGATGTCTAGGTAGAGTACAACTAGTATATTGGCATGCCCTCATTATATGGAAGATTCTGATACTTTTAGATTAATTAAGAGTGGTAAATAGTCATGGTTCGACAACCATCAGATATTTTTGCCCATTAATCATCAATATCGATGTAATGCCAAAGACTTCATTAAGAATAGAAAAGTTACTAAATAATTCTTGGCAGTTAGATTTGGGGATGATATTCTGTGGGAATTGAATAATAAAGGGTTGAGGAAGGTGATAAATGTTGATGCTGAGGTTGTGAATGCAACTATATCTAAGACTTCTTGGTGGAATAATAGAAGTATTTTTTGGGATTTTCCCTACTACCGTGAGCACTTGCTTAGGCAGAATCTTGATGTTATGCATATCGAGAAGAATATTTTTGACAATATTTTCAATATAGTATTTAATATTTTAGGGAAAACTATGGACACTTACAAGTAAAGAGATACGTTGAATAAATATTGTCGTTGTCCTTAATTTGCTAAAAATCTTGTCACCAATAAATATCTTGATCTGCCATTTGTTCTGAATAAATCACAGAAGAAGGTTGTGTTGGAGTGGGTAAAAACACTTAGATTTCCAGATGGGTATGGTTCAAATGTGGGGAGATGTGTGGATGCGAAAAAAATTAAGATTCTTGGCATGAAAATTCATGATTTTCATGTATTAATGCAAAGGTTATTACTAATTGCTCTTCGAGAATTCCTACCTAATATAATATGGGAGCTGATAACTAAGATTTCTTTATTCTTCAAAAAACTGACTTCTTCTTTATTGACTAATGAGGAGTTGATGAATCTGGATGAACAAAATCTAGTTATCATATGCAATCTTGAGAAAATCGTTCCTCCTAATTTTTTTGACTCAATGAAACATTTTCCAGTGTACTTGGCTTACAAAGCTTGGATTGCTGGTCTTGTCCATTATCGTTGGATGTATCCTTTAGAAAGGTAATATTAATTCACTAAACCAATTCTTTTTGTATATATAAATTTATATATACACAAAAATGACTTGTAATTTTCACTAATCTTTTTGTAGATACTTGAGGAAAATAAAGTATACAGCAATGAAAAAGGCTCAGGCTAAGGGTTCTATATCAAAAGGTTATATTATGGATGAGGCTACTAAATTCACATCATTCTATTTCAAAGAAGGAGATCCAACTCTTCCACTTAAGGAAAAGTGGAATGAGGTTTAACTTTATGACAATGTGGATAATGAATTATTTGAAATTTTCAAGCCGCCGCGTAAAGCAATTGGTGCTGAAGAGAAAAGGTATCTAGCAAACTATAAATATTCTGTAGCTCATCTATATGGCCTAATGAATTATCCGGAGATTTAACCATTCATTGAGTAAGTATTTCCTAATAGTCAAATAACATCTATTACGCATTATAATGTACTATTTCCTATCAATGTATCAATTATTTTTAATTTCTTTTTTTTAGTGATTTTGTTACATATAAATGAAAGAGTTTTCAAACATGAATGAAGAAGCAATCAATGCCATGACGAAGAAAGAATTTTCATCATTTTTTGAAAAATACATATGTTTATTTTTAATTAAAATCACAAAATAATTGTATTGTTATAATAAAAATTTATAATTGTAATCTAAATAATCCACTTAATTTTGATAATAGGTTCATAATCATGCTAATAAAATTTCCAATAATTATCTTAGAAGTATAGCAAGTGGTCTCCTAAGAGAGGTTAAAATGTACAATGGTTATAGTGTGAATGGCTTTAAAATTCACACAAAATTGTATGGTAGCTATCGGGCAATAGATAATATGGGGGTATGCCTTAAAAGATCTATGTACAAAGAACCAAAATAGGACTATTATGGGACTCTAGTTGAAGTGATCAAGTTAGAATTTGAAGCCCTTCTAGTTAAAAAAATGTGTTATTCAAATGTGAATTGTTCGATCCAACACCACATGTTGGTATTATTTTTCACCCTCGATATAAACTTGTCGACAAGAACGATAAAAAATGATTCAACAAATATGAATCTTTTTTCTTAGCAGTACAAGCATCACAGGTTTATTTTGTGAATATCTTGGTCGTACCGGTCGTAGAAAGGATTGGAAAGCTGTGTGAAAGATAGAATCAATGGATCTAATTAACATACCCACATCACCAAGTACTCATTTCATAGAACCAGCTTTTCAATTTGATGACAATGATATTATAATCAAAGATGTTGTGGGTGAAGAAGATATACTTTTAGTTGCATTTTCTAAGATTGATACAAGTGGGATGTAGATGTTAATGAAAATATAATTGATTATGAAAAAGAAATGAGTGATGAAAATGAGTTTGAAAATGGTGTTAGTACATCTAAAGAAGAAGATGAACCAGATTTGGATGATTTTGATGAGAAAGAGTAGACAGTGAGTTAATCATTTTTGTTTATTTTCATTGCATTAAATATTTTTTACAGTTATGGCATGTGGATGAGGTAGAGGTGGAATTTTGCAAGATTGTACATGTTATGGTATAGGCAGCACAGCCTTTGGTATACCCAAAACTGGTAGAGGGTCATGGTTGGAAGAGATGCCACAACAGACAGAGAAGGTTGTGAATGTACCACAGCAGCAGCATTAGCTGGCTGATCCACAAAATGGTTCTGAGATTTTGATGAATGATCAAGAGACATGGGAGGGATAGGTGTGAGAGGATGAATATGTTGGAGTCTTCCTTAGAGCACACTACAGACGAGACTCTCTCTATTGCTCAGTTTGATCCAACAATTGATAATCCATAAGATATAAAACTTAACAAATGATTTCTCAATTTATTAATTTATTTCTTACTTGCTAATAATTTTTTGTTATAAGATGAAGTTGTGTCGTCTACTTCCTTTTCAATGCTTTTGAAAATAATTTTCATGAAATCCTTTAAATTTAAAGGAGATAATTGAAAGTGACTCACACATAGAGACCAATTGATGATTTGGAGAGAATTTAAGTTAAATATTGCTACCTAAAAATTTTTACATCTTTTATTTATTCTTTTGTTCACTAATTAGAAATTATTTATTTATAATTGTTGAATGTTTACAAGTGAACTCAACTAAAGGAGTCGGTCAAAAGTGTGTTCTACAAACATGCTGCCAGTCAGTATAAAGACACGGTGTACAAGATCAGAGATAAATGACTGAAGAAGAAAGAAAAAAATTTGAGTTTCCCAGATCATGTTTTCAAGGAGTGGCGAAGCAGATGGGAAGATCCAGATTATAAGAAGAGATGTACTAAACAGAGCGGCAATCATCGCTCAGAGTAGGTTGGGGAGGTAGTGGCATGTCTACACACACTTGTGGATCTTGCTTTATGCATGAGCACAAAGAGCATTGGTATTATTTCTTATTTATACTTTTTATGTTTATTACTTTATGAATTGTATTCAATTATACCTAAATTTCATTTCTAATAAGAAATTTATTTTCAATAGAATTAATGTATGTATTGTGTGTAATTATAGACACCAAGGAGGGTAAGAAGCCTAGTGCTCCTTGCTTATTCAGATACATGCACACGAAGGTTTATGATGATAAGACTTTCGTTGATCAGAATCTTGTGCAGTAAATGTATAGATAGATATATAGATAAAAAATCAATTATATTAAAGGTAGATTGTTAGATATACATATCTAACAATCTACCGACCATTTTATTATATAGATAAAAAATAATTTTCTCTATGTCTGGATCTTCCCTATCGATATATAGATAGATAGACATGTAGATAAGTAGATAGATATACAAATAGATAAATATATGTCTATTATTCTCTATGTCTATCCATCTATCTATTTATCTATCTATCTGTCTGTCTGTCTGTCATTTTATAAATCTATCTATCTATCTATCTTCATATCTTTTTATCTAGTTATCTATCTATCTATATTTGTATCTATCTATCTATATGTATATTTATCTATCTGTTGATCTATCTAAATGATATCCAATCTAATTATCTATCTATCTATCTATTTGTCTATCTATCTATCTATCTATATTTTTATCTATCTATTTGTCTATATGTCTATCTATCAATCTATCAATCTATCTATTTGTCTATCTATCTATCTATCTGTATATCTATTTATCTGTCTATCTATCAATCTATCTATCTCTCTATCTATCTCTCTCTTTGCTTGTTTATTAGTCTATATGTCTATCTCTCTATCTATCTATCTGTAAATATATTTACATATGTGTATACAGCTTTAAAAATGTATTTATATAATGTAAATATATTTACAAGTATGTATATACAGTAGTATATCCATACACACAACTTTAAAAATGTAGACACATATGTAAATATATACAAAATTACAAAAATGTGTATGTTGATATATAATGTATAGTGACGTATATGGAGGTATAAATGTGTGTGTGTGTGTGTGTGTGTATACTATGTAACTATGTAATACTATGTAATACTCTATATAATTAAATATAACTATATTTGAATCTATGGATACATATATGTATTCATATATTTAAATCTATATATTTATTTATAACTTTGTATATATTATTGTATAACTACTTATAACTACTTGTATGAATATATCTATATATAATTATATGTTTAACTATATATAACTCTATATTTAATTATATATACTATAGAGGTTGTACTCCCTCTCTGGTGACCATCTCTTGAGGTTAATTGATTCTGTTTCTTTCTCTTATCAGAGCTCTTTACTGCCATATGACAAAGGGATTAAGATTTAGTGGAAGAAATGGGGTTGACATTCACAAAGTTGTTCAACAGTAGGCTGTTTGCCAACAAGGAGATGAGGATTTTGATGCTAGGTCTTGATGCTGGCGGTAAGACAACCATTCTGTATAAGTCGAAGCTCAGTGAAATTGTAACCACAATTCCTACTATTGTCTTTAATGTAGAGACTGTTGAATACAAAAACATCAATTTCACTATGTGAGATGTTGGGGGTTAAGACAAGAAATGCCCTTACTCAAAGGAATTACTTGCAAAATACCTAATGTCTCATATTTGTGGAGGACAGCAATGATAGAGATCAAGTTGTTGAAGGCAAAGATGAGTTGCATAGGATGCTAAATGAAGAAAAGATTTGAAATGCAGTTTTGCTAGTGTTTTCCAATAAGCAAGATCTTCACAATGTGATAAAAGCAGATGAAATTTCTGACAAGATAGTACTTCACTCTCTTCTCCAACACCATTGGCACATTCATTGTACCTGTGCTACCTTTGGTGAGGGCCTCTATGAGGGTCTTGATTGGCTTTCCTATTACATTATCAGCAAGTCATAAACAAATTTAGCAGGATGAGGCAAACTTTGTTGACATATCTGGATGTGGATCGAATCTTTGCCTATTTTGCTTGAGTCTTGTTAAGTTATGTTGATGTCATCATCTATTTCTAGGGGATTTCAAATTGTATTTATATTTATATATTGCATGCCTAAAACACAAGACCGCATTTACTTTGTTCTGATCTGTTGTAAGCTGAATATTTTTTTCGGTTTTGTGTCTTTTTGCAATTGGATCCCAAAGGTATAAGAACATATAACTATAACTAATTGTCTTTGACTATATGCATAACTATAAAATATTATACATAACTATATTTAAAAATATAATTAACAACAAATATTTAATATACATTTTTATATATTAGTATATAAAAATGTATTTTATCATATATATACCTATAGATAACTATATATATACATATATAAAAATATATATATATACCAACATGTATAAATATATGTATAACTATATGTGTAACTAAATGTATATCCACATGTAACTATATTTATGATTACATACATACAACATTAGGTTTAACTATATGTGTTTACCTATATATAAATACTATAACTATATATAAATATTTGTATAACTATATAACACTCTATATAATTAAATATAACTATATTTGTAACTATGTATACATATTTGTAAATCTATATATTTATTTATAACTTTATATATTTATGTATAACTATTTGTATGAATATAGTTATATATAACTATATGTTTAACTATATAAAAATATTTATAGCTATATATACTATATGTATAATAAAATTAACTATAAATAATTGTATTTTATTATATGTATAACTATAAAAAGCTTTATGCATAACTATATTTAAAAATATAATTTACAACTTATATTTAATATACATTTTTTATTAGTATATAAAAATGTATTTTACTTTATCTATACCTATACATAACTATATGTATAAATATATAATATTATATGAATAAATATATATACCTACATGTATAAATATAAGTATAACTATATGTGTAATTATATGTATAACCACATGTAACTATATTTATAATTACATGTATAACAACATATAACAATATGTTTAATTATATGTGTATAACTATATATAAATATTTGTAAAACTAAATAAAACTTTATATAATTAAATATAACTATATTTTAACAATATATACATATATGTATACATATATGTAAATCTATATATTTGTTTATAACATTGTATATATTTATGTATAACTAAATATAACTACTCGTATGAATATATATATATAACTAAATGTTTAACGATTATTAATTTTTTATAACTTTATATATTATACGTATAATAAGATATAACTATAAATAAGTATATATTACTATATGTATAACTATAAAAACATTATACATAACTATATTTAAAAATATAATTAGCAACATATATTTAATATACATTTTTATATATTAGTATACCAAATATATTTTAGTATATCCATACCTATACATAACTATATGTAAAATATATGAAATTATATGAAAAAATATATACACATACATGTATAAATATAAGTTTAACTATCTGTATAACTATATGTATAACAACATGTAACTATATTTATAATTATATGTATAAAAACATACAACATAATGTTTAACTATGTGTGTATAACTATATATAAATATTTGTATAACTATAAAAAACTCTATATAAATAAATATAACTTTATTTTTAATTATGTATAGATATATGTAAATCTATATAATTGTTTATAACTTTGTATACATTTATGTATATCTACTTAAAATTACTTATATGGATATATAAATATATAACTATATGTTTAACTATATTTAACTATTTATAACTACATTTACTATATGTATCCTAACATATAATTATATATGGGATAATACTAATTCATTACACTAACTTGAAATTAAATAGCAAAAGATATAATATCAAAAATATGTAAGCACATACCATGAGAGTGTCCGTTGGTTCGGCTCATATATGGTATAATACAAATAAGGGTCGTACTCTTACCTAATTCGAGCCCTTGGGCCTCAGGCTCATATATGAACTTATGTATGACAAAAGTTGTAATATTTGATAGGTTTTTACCGAATAAATTTTATTT
Source organism: Sapria himalayana (assembly GCA_029783825.1). Taxonomy (NCBI): domain Eukaryota; kingdom Viridiplantae; phylum Streptophyta; class Magnoliopsida; order Malpighiales; family Rafflesiaceae; genus Sapria; species Sapria himalayana. Next base: position 11,703 of record JAREIK010003472.1, read on the forward strand.
TATTTAATTCCAATTCATGGGTCCCATATTTACCAATTTAACCTTTATCAAAACGAGAACTAGCATATATTAACTTTATTATTCCTAAAATATTTTATTTTTATACTCTTTTTATCTCTAAACATGATTGCTAGACATCTTTTAGATTTTTGTTAAGCTGTATGACAATTAACTTTAATTTATGTTTGTTCATTTCTATAATAGCTATTTTTATATATCTGTTATCTGTTTATGTGTCCCTAAAATTTTTGTGTAGAGTTTTAGCCTATTATAGGTATGTAAAAGCCTTGGATGGTCCTTTATGGTGCTGTGAACAACACCTTAGCTTCTAAAGCTATGAGATGAGCCAAATAATTAATTCCACGCAAACACAGGTTTGTTCTTTACATTCTTATTTTGTGCAGATATGTTTCATCGTAGTTCAGATCTACGACTTCTTGTTATCAGTTATTGGTTTGTAAATGTAGTATGTTATGCTCCATGTGCAGGTGTAACAATGTTCTCTATCTGCGTGGAGTAGCAAAAAAAAAGAATGAGAAATGCTGACCATGCCTGAGAGACCTATATGCGTGTTTTTTTAAATCTTGTATTATTTTCTTCTGTTGTCTTTGATGGTATGTGTATTTGCATTAAAGTACAAGTGTGTGTGTCATCTAATGCTATGTAATTATATATACATACATATAATACTATAGTATATACATACATATATACTTGGTATAAACGTAAATATATACTAAGTATATATCTACGTATATACTGAGTATATAAGTACGTATATACTGAGTATATACGTATATACTCAGTATATACGTACTTTTATACTATAGTATATACATACTTATATATCGATATATACATAAGTAGGTGCATATAGTTATTTGTAGAAATGTAGATATTATTAGACGTACACACCTATTTACACACAGACATACTTTTGAATATATAATTGTTCGGGCTGGTCCGAACATCATCGTGCATTGCTCAGAGATGCAGGCAATAAAAGTAATGGATATTAGACTTTTTCTAAAGCTTTGGAAAGATATTTCTGGTCTAAGCCAGCCGGGCAGATAGAGGTTGGTCTTAAAATCTTTGTAATTTTATTGATATGCAATTATCACATGGTACAAAGCGAACATATGAATAAATAAGTTTTTTTTTCTCTAGATTATGTAATGATTGGTTCTAATTGTACTAAGTCTTAGAATGATGATGATGATGATGATGCTCGTGTAATGTCGTGTAATTTTGGTTGAGGAATATTGGGTCCTATTTTGGGAGAAGCAACTCGCCGCTTCATCAAAAACTTGCTCAATCTCAAATTCATCAGTCAAGCATCATCACCCACCATACTTTTATTGTCAGCAGTAGTACCAGCGGAAATAGTGGTAGTAGCGGCAATAGTGGTAGTAGCGGCAATAGTGGTAGTAGCGGCAGCAGTGGCAGTGACGGCTATGGCAGCATCAATGGCAGCAGCGTAGTGGCGACAGCAGGGGCAGCAGCACAGCAGCCGCAGTAGGGGTAGCGGTGGCGGCGGCAACAACAGTAGCAATGGCAGTAGCGACAGTAGTGGCAGTAGTGGCAACAGCGGCAGCAGCGGCAATGGAAGAAATTATTCTATAAAGGGATTTTTCCATCGCTAAATTTATTTAGCTAGGAATTATTTTCGTCGCTAATATTTAGCGTTGAGCGCTTTAGCTTGGGAAAACTTCCATCATTATATTGGTATAGCAATAGAAAATCTCAATTAACTTGCTAATTTAGAGAGAAAAATTATTTTTTTAATTAGGGATTTTTGCGTCGCTAAATTTTTAGCTAGGAACAATTTCACTCACTAAATTTTAGCAACGAGCACTTTAGATAAGGAACCAATCCATCATTAATCCATTGTTATTCCGTCGTTATATCCCATTTAGTGATGAAAATACCATTTAGCTAGATAATTATCCCTAGCTATATCAGATTTTTCTTGTAGTATATAGACTGATATATAGATAGATAAAAAAAATAAATAAAAAGTATAATAGATAGAAAGATAAATAGATTTATATAAAGATAGATAGACGATAGATAAATAGACATATTGACATATTGACAAATAAATAGATAGATAAATACACAGATAGAGATATAGACTGATAAATATATAAATAGATAGATAGATAAACAAATAGACAGATAGAAAGATTTATATATTTACATATTATTAGATTGACAGATAGATATGTAGATAGATAGACAGATAAATAGATAAAAAGTTAGAAAGCTAGATAGAGAGATATAAATTTAGATAGAGAGAAAGATACTTAGTTAGATAGATATATAGATAGATAGATGCACACATAGTTCTAAAAAATAAATAGGCACATATATAGGTAGATATATAGAAAAATTGATAGATAAATAGATAGACAGATTGATAGATTGATAGATTGATAGATTGATAGATTCATATATTTACAGATAGATAGATTGATAGATAGATTCACAGATATATAGATTTACAGATAGATAGATTTACAGATATATAGATAGACAAATATACAGATAGACTAATAAACTAATTGGTAGATAAATAGATAGATAGAAAGATTATAATACAAATGGATAGGAAGATTGATACATCGATAGATAAATATATAGACAAATATATAAATAAATAACTAGATAGATAGATAGATAGATAGACATATAAACCAATAGATAGATATATAGATAGACAGATAGATAGATAAACACATAGACAGATAGACTAATAGACAAATAGATAGGTATATAGGTAGTAAGATAATTAAAAAGTTAGAGAAATAAATAGACAGATAGGCAGGGAGATAGAAAGAAAGATAGAAAGATAGACTAATAGACATATAGATAGATATATAATTAGATATATAGTTACATTGAAAGTTAGATAGATAGTAATATAGAAACATAGATAGAAAGATAGATAGATGAAGAGATAGATAACAAATATACAGATAGATAGAAATATTGATAGACATACTGATAGTTTTATAGATTGATAGGTTGACAGATTAATAGATAAACAATTAGATAGATAGACAAATAGACAAATAGATAGACATGCAAAATAATAGATAGAAAAATGAATAAATAGATAGACAAATAGACAGATAGACATATTGATAGTTTGACTGATAGACGGATAGATAGATAGATAGATACATATGTAGAAATGTAGACATGTAGAGATATAGATTGATATACACATAGACAAATAGATAGATAGATAGATAAGCGAATAGATAGATATATAGATATATAGATAGATAGATGTATAGAAAGAAAGATAGACAGACAGATAGATGCATATATAGTAAACACAGATAAGTAGATAGATAGCAAAATAGATAAATAGATAGGTATATAGAATGATTGATAAATAGATAAAAAGAGAGATAGATAGATAGATAAACAAATAGACAGATAAACAAATAAATAGATAGATATATAGAATGATTGATAAATAGATAAAAAGAGAGATAGATAGATAGATAAACAAATAGACAGATAAACAGATAAATAGATAGATAGATAGACAGATAGATAGACAAATAGATATATAGATAGATAGATAGACAGATAGACAAATAAACACATAGATAGATAAATAGATATGTAGATAGTGAGACAAATAGATAGTAAGATAGAAAGATAGATAGAAATAAAGAGAGATATATAGATAGATAGATAGACAAATAGATAGTTAGATTAATATAAAAATAGAAATTTAGATAGATATATATATATATACTCATAGATAGAAAGTTAGATAGATAGATATATAAACATATAAAAAGATAGATAGATAGACATATAGATAGATAGATAGATAGATAGAAATATAGATACATAGACAAATAGATAGATAGAAAATTAGATAGATAAATAGATAGACAAATAAATAGAGAGTCGGCTAGATAGATAGATAGAAATATTGACACATAGACAGATTGAAAGTTAGATAGATATATCTATACATAGATAGACACATAGATAAATAGACACATAAATATATAGACAAATAGATTGATAGATAGATTGGCAGATTGGTATATTTTTAGATAAATAGATAGACAAAGAGATAGATAGCCAAATAGATACATGAATAAATAGATATACATATAGAGAGATAGTAAGATTGATTGATTAACATATTAAAAGATTGACAAATAGACAAATAGAAAGTTAGATAGATATATATATATATATATATATATACATACTCATAGATAGAAAGTTAGACAAATAGATAAATAAACATATAAACAGATAGATAGACAGACATATAGATAGATAGATAGAAATATAGATAGATAGACAATTAGATAGATAAATAGATAGACAAATAAATAAAGAGTCGGATAGATAGATAGATTGATAGAAATATTGACACATAGACAGATTGAAAGATAGATAGATATATCAATACATAGATAGACACATAGACAAATAGGCACATAAATATATAGACAAATAGATTGATAGATAGATTGATAGATTTATATATTTTTAGATAAATAGATAGACAAAGAGATAGATAACCAAATAGATACACGAATAAATAGATATACATATAGAGAGATAGTAAGATAGATAGATAAACATATTAAAAGATTGGCAAATAGACAAGTAGATACATAGATAGATAGATAGACAGATAGATAGATATATAGTTGTTAGATAGGAAGATAGAAAGATATATAGATATAAATATAGTTAGAAAGATAGATATACACATAGTTAGATATACTCATAGACACATATATAAGTAGATATGTATACAAATAGATTGATAAAAAGATAGACTAATTGACTGATTATTGATAGATTGGTAGATAGATTGATAGATAAATAGACAGACACACTGGCAGATTAATAGATAGACCAAAAGATAGATAGATAGATATATTGATTGATTGATTGATAAATAGATAGATAGACAAAATGATAAATAAACAAATTGATAGTTAGATCAAAGTAAACATAGACAGATAGACAAATAAAATGATAGATAGACAGACAGACAGACAGATAGATAGATGATAGATAGATAGACAGATAAAAACATAGACAGATAGATAGATAAATATGTGATATATATTTATATATACATATAGATAGATTGATTTAAAGATAAATTGATAGATAGATAGATAGTTAGACAGAAAAATAGATAGATATATAGATAGATAAAGAGACATATAGACAAATTCACAAATAGATAGATAGAAGATAGATAGCTAGATAGATAGACAAATATTTTGATAGCCAGATATACAGATAGATAGATAGACAAATAGATATTTAGATAGATAGATAGATAGATAGGCTGATAGAAGATAGACAAACAGATAGATAAATAGATAAATAGATATATAATTGACATATAGATATATAGATAGACATAAAGATTGATATAAAAATATTTACATAAATATATAGATAGATAGAAAGATAGGTAGAAAGATAGATAAATAGATAGACAGACAAATAGATAGATAGATAGATAGACAGAAAGATAGATAGATAGTTAGATAGATAGACATATAGATAAATAGATAGATAGAAAGGAAGATAGATAAATAAACAGACAGACAGATAGATAGACAAATATATAGATAGATAGACAATTAGATAGATAGATAGACATAAAGATAGAAAGATACCTAGATAGATAGATTGATAGATATATAGATAGACCGATAGATAGACATTTAGATAGATAGACATATAGGCATTTAGACATTTAAATAGATTTCCAATTAGATAGATAAATATATTGATAAATAGATAGATAGACAAATAGATAGATACATAGATAGAAATAGAGATAGATTGATACATAGATTGATAGTTAGATAGATATAAATATATGGAGATAGGTAGATACGCATATAGATAGATACATAGATAGAATGATAGAGAGATAGATAGACAAATAGATAGATAGACAGTTAGAAAGATAGATAGATATACAAATAGAAAGATAGATAGAAAGAGAGATAAATAAAATAGATCAATACAAATAAATAAAGATAGGTAGATAGTTAGATAGATATATAAAAATATAGATATATAGACATATAGAATGATAGATTGATATATGATATATATATATATATATATATATATATATAAATTAATAGATAGATAGATTTATAGATAGTTGGGTATATATAAGATACATAGATATATAGATAGCTAGATAGATAGTTAGTTAGAGTGATATAGATAGATATATAGATAAATAGATACATAGAATGAATAATAGATAGATATATTGATAAATTGATAGATAGATAGACCTATATATAGATAGACATATAGTAAAGATAGATAAATAGAGAGACAAATAGACAGTTAAATAGATAGATAGTTAGATAGACAAATATATAGATAGATAGATATGTAAATAAATAGGAAGATCGATAGATATATTGATGGATTGATAGATTGATATATAGATAAATAGATAGAAGGAGAGGGAGAGAGAGAGAGAGATAGATAGATAGATAGATCGATCGATAGATCGATATATAGATATATAGATAATTAGATAGTTAGATCATTGTATAGTCAGATAATTAGATAGATTGATAGATAGATATAAAGAAAGATAGATAGATAGAATGATTGATTGATAGAAAAATAGACAGATTGAAAAATAGATAGATAATTAGATAGATAGATAGATTGGTAGATAGATAGACATGTTTATAGATTGACAGACAGATAGATAGACAATTAGATAGATAGACATATAGACAGATAGACATGTAGAAAGATATACAGACTAAGAGATATATAGATAAATGGATAGACATATTTATAAGTAGATAAGTTTATAGCCAGATAGATAGATAAGAAGATGCATAGATAAACAAATAGACAAATAGTTAGTTGGACAAATAGACCCATTGGCAAATTTACAAATAAACATATAGATAGAAAGAAAGAAAGATATATAGATAGATAGATATACAGATAGATTGATAGATAGACATATTTATAGATAAATAGATTAACAGATAGATAGATAGACAGAAAGACACATTTATAGATACACATTATGATATATAAATAGTTGATAGATAGATAGATAGACAAATTGATAGATTGATATATAGACAGATAGAAAAATACACAGATTGACACATAGACAGATAAACAAATAGATAGATTGACAGATAGACATAAAAACATATAAAAATATAGACATAAATATAAATAGAATTATAGATAGGTAGAAATAAAGATAGGTAGATAGAAACATAGAAAGAATAACAGATAGAAAGATAGATACACTACAAAAAAAATCACAAATAGCTAGGAAAAATCCCCTAGCTATATTTTTTTCGTCGCTAAATTGTATATAATGACGGAGTAATGACGGAACATTTCCCAAGCTATAGTGCTCATCGCTAAAAATTTACAAGGAAAATATTCCCTAGCAATATTAGCATGAAAAAAATTTCTAGCTCAAATAGCGAGGAAAAATTCCTTAGCTAAATTAGCGAGGAAAAAAAATCCCTAGCCATTTTCATTCCAAAATTAGTTCATATTTTTAATTTTTTACATAAAATTTAATTACATATTTTTAAATTTTTATATTAAATTTAATAATAACATAAATTATAAACCATTATTTATAATTTAAAAAAAATAAAATCAATTAATAAAATAATTTGATACAATATGTTAAACAGTTAAAACATAATCATAAAAAACTTGATTACATCTTATTTTGCATCAATGTATCTAATGACAGTGCATAAAGTATAATCTATCAGTGAAATTGATATTATTTTCTTTCCCCTAGCTCTTCAAGAATTGCATATTGCTCTAGCACCTGAGCATATCCCTCCATGGCCAACATATTCTAATTATTTTTCTCTGGTACTCAATGTAGATAGATAACATTGTTATACTTGCATATGGAGCATAACATACTACATTTACAAACTAATAAAGAACAAAATACTATGCCACTGATAAATAGATAGACTAGCACTTGTAACACCAACTGCCATTTGCTAGAAATTTCACATAACAAGATAATCATGAATTTATTTTTAAATTATCATATCAAGATTTTTCCAAGATTTCTAGTAAACTGCTCATCAACATAATATTCTGTTTTGCCTAGTTTCACGGATCAGTCCATGGTTAATTATAAGAAAGATAGAAAGTGCCAAACAAAATAGAAATGGAAGTTGAAATGACAACAGGCTACATGGTATTGAATTTTTTCACACCTATAGGTTCATATAGGAATCCAACGAAGCAAAGAAACTTGAAAGAAACCAAAAAAAATGAAAAAAATGCAACGCACTGGAAAATAACACATGGTTGCTCACCTATGTATTCCATTCCCCACTTGAGTTTTACAATGACCGTATTCACAGTCAAGTTGTTACGAAAAGGCTTTGGATTAATGGGTATGGTCTACAATAATCACCAATAAAAAAACTAATGAATGATTCTATCCCTACTAAAAATTACGATAATACCTACCAAAATACTGACTAAAAAATTTAATCACTAATTACTGTCCAAAATACGACCAGTTAGCGACCAAAAAAGAGAAACGAAAAAAAAAATTTATGACCAAAGACCAACCATAATTACCAATCAAATATTTTTGGTTGGTAATCAGTTTGGAGAGTGGTTATCGAATATATTACGGATCATTTAACAACCTAGCATATACATGGTCGGTATAGTCTTTTTTCAAATTATTTATAGCTTCATACATACCGACCATTTACTGACCAAATATATAGGTCAGTAATTACTGACCAATTCACGATTAATTTATAGATTTGAAGAGACACATTGGAGAAAAATCTTCTAATGAAATTCCCAACCAACTAACGACCATATATTAACGACCAAATATATTTGATTGATAATATGGTCTATAAATAAAAAGGGAATTAGAGAAAAATAATCCCGAAAGATTACTGACCATTTAATGACCAAAAATATATAACCATTAAAAATGGTCTGTATAGTGGTTATCCAATATATTTTTAAGGTTATAATTTTCGACCAAACTACCGACCAAATATTTAGGTCTGTAATTACTGACCATTTCACCACCGAATACCAACCATAACTTCCGACCAAAATGTTTTGGGTCGGAAATTGTCAGTAAATTAGGATAGAAATAGCAAATAGAAATTACCGACTAATTACCGACCATTTAACGAACAGAAGTGTTTTACCAAATACTTATAGATTTTTCTCATCGACCATTTGCCGACCATAATTTAGGTTGGTAATTCATTGTTTTAAATTTTTGATTTAAAAATCATATGCTGAGTCATTATAACCTAAATTCATCGAAACTCCATTGTTTTTCCAAAACAAAGCTGATTGTAAGCATGAAATCAGAAAAATTTTATATTTCTTCAGAATTTAGGTAAGTTTTTCTTTGTTCTTCTCATTCAAATATCTAATAAACATCTCTGTCTCTCTGAATTATATATAGACATTCGGAAATTCATTATTTCAGTATATTCAGGTATTAGGTTTTTTTTCTCCTGCTAATTTCTTAAAATTTGCTTCAATTTAAACTAATCTAATATGATTTTGACTCGACACAATTAATTATATTTGACACAATTAATTATATTTTTCATCTTGATTTCAATTATATAATATTTATCATGTTTATATAAATGTGATATATATACTATATATTATTTATAAAAGTGTTATATATAAATATAATAATATTTAAGTAACATTTATAAAAATATTTTAGTCACAAATATTATATAGATTCACGTATTAAATTATATAATCATATACCATTTTATATAAAAGTATTTTTAAACTATATTTATAATAAATTAAACTACTTTTATAACTATATTTATAACTTTATATAACTAATTGGTAACAATATAATAATGTATAACTATATGTATAATTATATATAACTATATTTCTAAAAAATATATACTCTATGTATACTAATATATAACTATATATAATTATATTTTACTAAATGTATACCTATATAAATGCTAAATAAAATTACATCTTTAACTACATACTTATTTATAACTATATGTGTATAACTATATATAAATATTTGTATAAATATGTAACACTATATAATTAAATATAACTATATTTGTAACTCTATATACATATATGTATTCATATAATTGAATTAAAATATTTATTTATATCATTGTATATATTTATGTATAACTACTTATAGTACTTGTATAAATATATCTATATATAACTATTTGTTTAATTATATATAACTATTTATAATTATATATATATTTTATGTAACATAATATATAACTATAAATAATTGTATCTTACTATGTGTATAACTTTAAAAGTTTTATTCATAATTATATTTAAATATTAAATTTACAGTGTATATTTAATATATATTTGTATATAGTAGTATATAAAAAAGTATTTTAGTATATCTATACCTATACATTACTATATGTATAAAAAATTAAATTAAAAAATATAAAAACCTAAATGTATAAATATACATTTACCTATATGCGTAACTATATGTATAATAACATGTAACAATATTTATAATTACATGTATTACAAAATACAACATTATGTTAAACTAAATGAGGATAAATATATATAAATATTTGTATAACTGAATAAATGTCTATATAATTATATATAACTATAATCGCAACTATATATACATTTATGTATTAATATAATTAAAGCAAAAAAAAATTTTATAACATTGTTTTTATTTATGTATAACTACTTATTACTACTTGTATGAATATATCTATATATAACTATATGTTTAATTATATATAACTATTTATAACTATAAATATTATATGTAAAATAATATATAACTACAAATAATTGTATCTTACTATGTGTATGACATTAAAAGTTTAAGCATAATTGTATTTATATATTAAATTTACAGCTTATATTTAATATATATTTGTAAATAGTAGTATATAAAAAAGTATTTTAGTATATCTATACCTATACATTACTATATGTATACATATATAAATTAAATTAACAAATAAATAAACATACATGTATAAATATATGTTTAATTATATGTGTAACTAAATGTATAACCACAAGTAACTATATATATAATTACATGTATAATAACATACAATTTTATTTTAAACTATATGTATAACTATATATAAATATTTGTATAACTAAAAAAATGTCTATATTATTATATATAACTATATTTGTAAATATATATACATTTATGTATTAATATAAAATTAAAGCAAACAATTTTTTTATAACATTGTTTATATTTATGTATAACTACTTATAACTACATGTATGAATAAATCTATATATAACTATATGTTTTAATTATATATAACTATTTATAACTTTATATATTATATGTAAAATATTATATGTAAAATAATATATAACTATAAATAATTGTATATTATCATGTGTATAACTTTAAAAGTTTGAAGCATAATTATATTTAAATATTAATTTATAGCTTATATTTAATATATTTTTGTATATAGTAGTATATAAAAAAGTATTTTACTATATCTATACCTATACATTACTATATGTATAAATAAATAAAAAAGATTAACAAATATATAAACCAACATGTATAAATATATGTTTAACTATATGTGTATCTAAATGTATAACCACATATAACTATATTTATAATTACAACATACATCATTATTTTAAACTATGTGTATAACTATATATAAATATTTGTATAAATAAATAAATGTTTATATAATTATATATAACTATATTTGTAACTATATATACATTAATGTATTAATATAATTAAAGCAAAAAAAAATTTATACCATTGTTTATATTTATTTATAACTACTTAGAACTACTTGTATGAATATATCAATATATAACTATATGTTAAATTATACATAACTATTTATAACTATATATATTATATGTAGAATAATATATAACTATAAATAATTGTATCTTACTAAGTGTATAACTTTAAAAGTTCTATGCATGATTATATTTAAATATTTTATTTGCAGCTTATATTAAATATATATTTGTAAATAGTAGTATATAAAAAAATATTTTAGTATATCTATACCTATACATTACTATATGTATAAATATATAAAATTAAATTAACAAATTAATTAACATACATGTATATATATACGTTTACCTATATGTGTAACTAAATGTATAACCACATATACTTATATTTTACTACAATAAAAATCTCAGATAGCTAGGGACAATTGCGTAGCTAAATGGGCATTTTCCATCACTAAAAGGGATATAGCGACGGATTAACAACGGATCTTTTCCCTATCTAAAGTGTTGGTTACTAAAATTTAGTGAGGGAAAGTCTCCCTAGCTAAATATTTAGTGATGGAAAAATCACTAGCTAAAAAAAATATTTTACCTAGCTAAATTAGCAAGCTAAATGAGATTTTTCATTGCTAAACAAAAATAACGACGGAAGATTTCCCAAGCAAAAGTGCTGGTAGCTAAATTTTAGTGACGGAAATAGTCCATAGCTTAATAAATTTAGCGGTGGAAAATCCATTGCTAAAACAAAGATTTCTCTTGCTAAATTAGCTAGGGAATTTTCCATAGCTATTTTAGCAAGGGAATTTTCCCTTGCTAATTTATCAAGGGATTTTTTCCTAGCTATTTTAATTTCAAAACTTTTTTGAAAATATAATTTATATTAAAATTTTTTAATTAAATAATTTAATAATTTTATATCAAATTGAATATAAAAAGAAACTATAAATAATTTATAATAAACAAAAAATAAAATCATTTAATAACTTATACTAATTCAATATTTTACATAATTGAAACTAAAAATACAAAATTTTATTACATCTAATTAATCAATGTTTCTACCGATAATGCATAAACTATATAATAAATCCATTCATTAATGTTGCTTTCTCTCCCTCTGCTCCTCCTATTACCATTTTTCTAGTGCGCCAAAGCTGATGAGTCACGACACGCAATGTCTTGTGTAAAAACCCATCACTTATACAAGCTTTGTATGAGAAACAATATGGTATCATATATGTAAGAAAATTAAACCACTTAGTCAAATTAAAATAAAAAATATGTTATGTTTTGATAAATATATAATCCTATATTATATATGTAAATATATACTAGCATTTCACTCATACATATATTACTACAGTATATGTACATAAAAACTGTAGTATTATGTATACATATATACTGAGTGCAAATATACTCAGTATATATGTACATAAAATATTGTAGTATTATATGTACATATATACTGACTTTATTCGTATGTATATACTGCATTTGTTGCTATTGCTGCTGTTCATGCTACCGTTGCCACTCATGCCACTGCTGCTATCACTGCCAATGCCACTATCACTGCCAATGCCACTACTACTACTACCGCTACCACTAATACCTCTACTACTACCGCTGCCTCTACTGCCGCCACTACTGTAGATGCCACCGATGCTGCCATCACTGCCACTGCCACCACCACTGTCTGATTCAGTGGTGGTCACCACTGCACTTGCAGATGGTGCTACCGCTACTGCTGTTGTGACCACTACCACCACTGCTACCACCATTGCCACCTCTGCCACTACTATCGCTGCTACCGCCATTGTCGCCGTTACCACTACCTCCGCTACTACCACTCCCACCGATGCCGTTGCCGTTGCTGCCACTGCTGCCACTACTACCACTACTACCATCGCTACTACTACCGCCGATGCCTCCGCCATCGCCGCCACCATAGTCGCAGCCACGGTCACTGCCACCACTACTAATGCCACCAATGTCATCGCCGCCACCGCCGTTGCCGCCACTGTTGCTGCTGCAGCTGCCGTAGCTGCCACTATCACTGCCATAGCCACTAATGCCGCCGCTATCGCTGCCATAGCTACCACAGCTGCTGCCACCACTTCTGTTGCCGCCACTGCCACTGCCATCATTTCAACTGATGTCACCGTTGCCGCTGCTACTACTACTACTAATAGGCTTTTACATACCTATAATAGGCTAAAATTCTACCCTAAAAATTCAGAGACACACAAACATATTCACAAATATATAAAAACAAATATTATAGACATGAACAAACACAAATTAAAGTTGATTGTTATACATCTTCAACAAAATTTTAATTAAATAATTTAATATTTTTATATTAAATTGAATAAAAATAGAAATGAAAATTTTAAATTAAACAAAAAAAATTAATTTAATAACTTATTCGTATATAGTATTTTAAATAACTAAAATAACAAAATAATAAAATTATATTACATCTTATTAATCAATGTATCTACCTACTGTGCATAAAGTATAATTTATCCATGCATTGACGTAACTTTCTCTCCCTCTGCTCCTCTGATCACCAACTTTCTGTTGCAAAAAAGTTGTATAAGTCATGGTACTTTATGTCTATTGAAAAATCCCTTCACTTATACAAGCATCGTATGGGAAACAATGTAATATCATATCTGTAAGAAATTTAAACTACTTAATCAAATTAAAATAAATTTTAAAAAAACTATGTTTTGTCAATATATATTACTACAGTAAATATGTAAATATATACTAGTATTTGACTCATACATATATTACCTGTAGTAAATGTACATATATATTATAGTATTATGCGTATATATATACTATGTACATGTTTACTCAGTATATATGTACATAAAATACTGCAGTATTATATGGACGTATATACTAACTATATACATATGTATATACCACATTTGTTGTCATTGCTGCTACTCCCGCCATCGTTGACACTCCTTCCATTGCTGCCACAGCCGTCGCTGCCCCGCTATCGTCTCTACCGCCACTACAGCCACTCCAGCCACCACCGCTACTATCGCTACTGATAATAGGCTTTTACAAACCAAAATTGGCTAAAACTCTACCCAAAAATTTTGGAGACACACAAAGATATTCACAAATATATAAAAATAGTTATTATAGACATGAACAAACACAAATTAAAGTTGATTGTCATACAGCTTCGACAAAAATTTAATTAAATAATATAATATTATTAAATTAAATTGAATAAAAACCAAAACTATAAATGAAAATTTTAAATTAAACAAAAAAAATTCATTTAATATCTTATTCTAATACAATATTTTAAATAACTAAAACAAAAAAAATAACAAAATTTTATTACATCTTATTAATCAATGTATCTACTGACAGTGCATAAAGTATAATCTATCCATGCATTGACGTTGCTTTCTCTCCCTCAACTCCTTGGCACCAACTTTCTACTATGAAAAAGCTGTTTGATTCACGGGGTATCATTTCTGTTGAAAAATCCCTTCACTTATACAAGCTTCGTATGGGAAATAATGTGGTACCATATCTGTAAGAAATTTAAACCACTCAATCAAATCAAATCAAATAAAAAAACTATGTTTTTATAAATATATATTACTGTAGTAAATATGTACATATATACTACATTTCACTCGTACATATATTACTATAGTATATGAACATATAAACTATAGTATTATGCATACATATATATTGAGTACATATATACTCAGTATATATGTACTAACAATACTATAGTATTATATGTACGTATATACTAACTATATACAACCATATATACTACATTTGTTGCCATTGCTGCTGCTCATGCTGTCACTGTCGATCCTTATGCTGCTGTTGTTGCCCCTGCCACTGCTGCTCTTGCCTCTACTAGTGCTCCTGCTGCCACAGCTGCCACTCAGGCTAGTGGCAGCAGTAATATCTGATTTTTTTTTTCACATATGGCTCCTCCCAATAATTAAGCCACTCAGGCCAGTCATCCTCAGATATAAAATCAAACATTTCTTTAATATTCTTCAATTTATGGACAAAATCAGAATACCATTGAGCAGCTTTGATCTCCCATAATGACTTTATCTTTCCATCAAATTTGGGTGCCTATGTGCACTAATTCTATATATAGAAAAATCACAAAAGATTTATATTAACAACAAGAACATAATTATTTACTACTTGAATAATAACCAACATAATAGTTAAGTAATTAGATAATTATTTTTCAATACTTTTATTTTGTTATTTTTACCTGAAAGTCATTAAAATATGACTCTTATGTTGATTTAGAAACTTTCTTCCTGGATAATGCTTTAGAAGCAACCATTTTCTTAAAAGACATTGTAATTATAGTCGAACACATGTGAGATGGAATAAAACTATTCAAATAAATAAATAACAATGAAAACAAGCAAATCATAACAATAAAAAAAACCACTAACCGTAACATCGAAATTTTGTATTCAAGTCCCTTTTACATATTTCTTTTACTTCCCATCGACAATCTCAATTTCCAACTTTGCACTGACTATAGAGGAAGGTACAATATTTAATGAAGTCGGTGGTTTTGTAAATGAGGGAACATCAATGTAAAATATGGTGTAGAAGATAGAGATGGATCAAAAGTGTGTGCAGGAAGCACAATAGGTTGTGGGCTTACATCTCATAAAGGTGATAGTAGAGGTCTCAATGATGGTGATGGTGATAGAAATGAAGATGGTAATTGTGATGTTGAAGTTTGGATATGGTGGCTATGAGATGGTACTAATTCTGCAACATGATGTAACATACTAGATGAATTTGGTTCATTTCTATGTCCACGTCCACCTCCAC
Source organism: Sapria himalayana (assembly GCA_029783825.1). NCBI lineage: Eukaryota > Viridiplantae > Streptophyta > Magnoliopsida > Malpighiales > Rafflesiaceae > Sapria > Sapria himalayana. The sequence continues at coordinate 28,437 of JAREIK010003472.1, forward strand.
CACGACCACATCCTTTAGGTGCCATCTGTGGTACAAAATAAAACATAGAATAAATAATAGAGATATGATGAACAAGCATGCATTTAAAAATAAAACACACTGATATATTTCAACAAAATATAAAAATTATGTAATAGTTTAATATTATAATAAAATTATAACAATTTAATTATCAGAATCACTGTCATCCCCTAATGGATCTTCTGATATTTCGACTAATTATGGTAGAAGTTCGAACTCATCTTTAGATAGAATTTGTTCATCTTCAATTGTTATTATGCCATCATTTGAATCACAAAAATATTATGGATCTTCATCTACATTCACAAGCTCAATATTATTTATGTCATCTTCCTGGAATGCCGGTGCAATATCTAAGCATGCACTTTATTTTTGCGATGTTGGTACTTCAAATTTTGATGGAGGTTTGATTTTTCAAATCACCCACCAATCTCTCTTATCATGAGATAAACTTGGATATGTATAATAATATACTTGGGCGACTTGAACTGCCATAATAAATGGCGCATATCGATTATATCTACGTTTATGGTTAACATCCACAAGCTTATAATTCTAATGAATCTTTGTGCCCATATTTCATGTAGGATCAAACCACCCGCACTTAAATAATACAATCCTGTTATTTTCGAGTCCAGGATACTCCAACTCAATAACTTCTTTGAGTTGACCATAATAATTAATCTCATCTCCACTATAACCTGAGCCTTTAAAGCATACACCACTATTCAATGTTGTTTTAGAAGAACCATGCCTGATTGTGTGAAATTTATATCCATTAACGAAATACCGAGGATAGGTTGTTGCAGAAATATAAAATGAGAGAGAAAAATGTATATCAATTTTTAATAATTCCTATTAAAGATAAAATTAAAATATGATTAAACATGCAACCATTTTGGATATACATACTCAATATATGGTGCAACATCCTCACAATTAAGTAAAAAATACCTCCGAGTTACTTTTTACCCTTCATCTGTTATGCATCTTTTCATTGCTCTTCCAGATTCTCTTCCAGGATGCTTGAAGATAGATAGTTTGTCCACAAACACATCTTCTACCAACACATGACCTTCATCATTCCGCAAACACATTTCTATTCTTTGTATTGACATGATCCTCAAAATAATAAGAACAAAATGATGATGCTTCTTCTACTAAATATGCATTGCAAATTGAACCTTCAACTTTTGCCTTGTTTCTATTATTCAATTTCAACTTAATAAGATACCTACAACCACAATGCCAGGTTTCAATTATATTAAATTACATTATTACGTTATGTATGAAATAATAAAACACTACAAATTATATGTATTTACCTCTCAAAAAAATACATCCACATGTATTTCATTGACCCTGCTATTCTTTCTTCATATGCCAAATGGATCGGCAAATGCTCCATTAAGACAAAAAAAACTTTGTGGGAATATCCATTCAATCTTAGAAATAATAAGTAGAATGTCATTCTCCAGCCTCACCATGTCATCTATTTTGATTGTGGTTGTAGTTAGCTATTTGAAAAAAAAAACTAAGTTCTATAAGGACCTTCCAAATACTCAGTGGAAGTAATTCATGGAATGCAATTGGTATTAATCTCTGCATAAATACATGACAGTCATAACTTTTTATTCCAAATAACTTAAGATTCTTCATATCCATGTATCTACCCATATTTGACACAAATCAATCAGGGAATTTCAAAATTTTAACCAATTCACACAATATCTGTCTTGCCTTCTTATCAAGTGTGTAGCAAGCTTTAAAAAATTTTCCTATTATCTCATTTAGTTTCAATTCAGGACACTGACAGTAATCATTCAGCTCTTGTCTTGATTTTAAAGTTTGTTTTATTTTTCTGTCTACATTAAGGACAGTGTTGAAAACACTATCGAACACAATTTTTTCAATATGCATTATATCAAAGTTATGAGGAATTAAATTGGACTTCCAATATGGGAAGCTTCAAAATATACTATGTTTCCTCCAACTAAATATATTGCCTATTGGTCCATTACTTTTAGAAGCATCCTTTTTAGTTACCTTCTTCAAACCCAACCTCTGAATATTTATCATAATATCATCTCCTGAATGAACTATTGGTGCAACTATCATCACAGTTTTTTTTTTCGAAATGCAGTTCAATTTCTTCGAAATGGATGATTCGTAGGCAGAAACTTACGATAGTTATCAAACCATGAAAGTTAACCACTAAATTTGAGGGTAAATGTATTAGAATTTGTCATGCAATATGGGCATGTGAATCATCTTGTAGACTCCAGCCAGACAATATTGAATATGAAACAAAGTCACTTATCATTCACAAAAGGGCTGCCCGCATATGATATAAGTCTAAAATAAGAGGCTATAAGAAAACATCCCATAAATGATTTAACTCTGCAATAAGAAGCTATAAGAAAATATCCAGCATGTCTTATGGATTTTATGGCACTGGAACCAATATTAACATAAACATATATTCCTCCTTCATACACAACCATGGAGAGTTATAAGATGTAACTATCACTGGCCATGTTGAATACTATTGTCCAGGTTGCCTAAATGGCTGAAATCAATCAGTGTAAAGATCCAATTTAACATTTTGACTTTCTACTACAAAATCTTGATGTGTATTATTAAAATGGTTCCAAGCAAGTGAATCTGATGGATGACGCATTACCCCTCTTCAACCTCATGCTCAGAATGCCACCTCATATCATTTTCTGTAGCATTTGATACATATAGTTTCTATAATCTAGGAATTAATGGAAAATAATATATCTTCTTATAGACAACATTTAATTTTTGTCGCATATCTACAACACAAGGTGCCGTTTTAAATTGAGGATGATCACAAAACTTATAGCTAATTAAATCACTATCACCACCCCAATATAACATACATCCATTTAAACAACAATCTATTTTTTCAACTGGTAGATCCATTCCTCATAGTAACTTCTTAGTGTTGTAAAAGTTATTAGTGATCAAATTATTATCTGGAACAATCTCGTTCATAAGTTTTACCACCTGATCAAATAATTTCTCAGACATATGATTTTCTAACTTAATGCTCATAAGTTGAGCTACAAGTGACAATTGTGAATGTGTTTTACAACTAGGCCACAACTCTTTATCTACAGCTTTAAGCATTTCATAAAATTTCTGAGCTTCAGGATTAGGTGGTTCATCCATGTTATCCATATTGAAGTCGGCACCATCAGCTTCCGTGATCATTTTATGAAATGTGTTTGATGATTCTTCACCACAAGCAAATGATTCAGTACCCCTTATTTTGCTCAATATTCAGAGCCATTGTACTTTACCCATCATATATCCAAACAAAATAATTTGGCACGAAGCCATATTGAGTCAAATGGTATCTCATAGTATTTGCATCACGAAAAGGAATATTGTGACACTTGCGATGATTACATGGACACTTAATTAATTCTCCATCCATCAATCTCAATTGACTACATGCAAAATTGATGAAAGTTTCAAGTCCAATCAAAAAATCTTTATTCAAAAAACCATTAATAAACCTTATGTACATCTATTGATGATCCGAACTCATTTTCCCTATTTTATATACAAAAAATAATACCCGATCATTATTTTGAATAAAACATTCTATTACTTCAAAATATACAAATAATTAAATAAAATTACGTATAGATGAATATTTAAAAATTAAATATCATGAATATCGAGGCAATGTATTTGCAGAATCTACATGAATAGATAAAGTAATTTTTAGCATGATAAAGATTAATATATATCATAGTAATACTAGATAAAGGGAGCAAAATATAATAATATACAAGAAAGGAAAGCAAAAAAGAAAGACATTTAAAGTTTGAAGGAGGAGAGGGGGAGAAAGAGAGAGAGAGAAGGTGGGGAGAGAGAGGGGTAGAGAAATGGGAAGATGGGGGAGATAGAGAGAGGAGAGAGGGAGTGAGAAGGAGGGAGAGAGAGGGGGAGAGAAATGGTGAAAGGGAGAAGGAGAGGGGGGAGAGAGGGAGAGAGAGGGAGAGAGGGGGGAAGAGGAAGAGAGAGAGAGAAAGAGGGAGAGAGAGAGAGAGAGGGAGAGAGGGGGAGATAGAGTGAGAGAGAGAGAACATGCAAGAAAGAAGAGCAAGAAAAAAAATAATAAGAGAGAAATTATGACACTTAAAGAAAAAGAGGAAGAGAGTGATAGAAAGAATTAGAGAGGGACATAGAGACACATAGAGTGCAATGTTAGAATAAAGAATTATATAAAATAAAATAAAATTTTTTCCGTGCAAACCTATCAAATATTACATCTTTTATTATACATAAGTTCATATTTGAGCATGAGGCCCACGGGCTAGTGTTAGGTAAGAGTACGACCCTTATTTGTATTATACGATATTTGAGCTGGACCAACGGACACTCTCATGGTATGTGCTTACATATTTTTGTTATTATATCTTTTGCCATTTAATTTTAAGTTAGTGTAATGAATTAGTATTATCCCATATATAATTATATGTTCGTATACATATTGTAAATGTAGTTATAAATAGTTACATATAGTTAAACATATAATTATATATGGATATATGCATACAAGTAGTTAAAGTAAATATAAATAAATATATACAAAGTTATAAACAATTATATAGATTTACATATATATATATAAATAATTAAAAATAAAGTTATATTTATTTATATAGAGTTTTTTATAGTTATACAAATATTTATATATAGTTATATAGATATAGTTAAAAATTATTTTGTATGTTTTTATACATATAATTATAAATATAGTTAAATATGGTTATACATATAGTTAAATGTATAGTTAAACTTATATTTATACATGTATGTATATATATTTTTACATATAATTTCATATATTTATACATATAGTTATGTATTGGTATGGATATACTAATATATATTTTTTATACTGATATATAAAAATGTATATTAAATATATGTTATTAAGTATATATATAAATATAGTTATGTATAAAGTTTTTATAGTTATACATATAGTAAGATAAAATTATTTATAGTTATATGTTATTATACATATGATATATATAGTTATATAAATTTATATATCATTAAACATTTAGTTATATATATATATATATATATATATATTCATACGAGTAGTTATATTTAGTTATACATAAATATATACAATGTTATAAACAAATATATATATTTACATATATTTATACATATACGTATAAATTGTAAAAAATATAGTTATATTTAATTATATAAAGTTTTCTTTAGTTTTACAAATATATACATATAGTTATACAAATATAATTAAACCTAAAGTTTTATGATTTAATACATGTAATTATAAATATAGTTACATGTGGTTATACATATAGTTACACATATAGTTATACTTATATTTATACATGTAGATAAATATATTTATTCATATAATTTTATATATTTATACATTTGTTTATGTATAGGTATAGTAAAATACAATTTTATATACTAATATATACAAATGTATATTAAATATAAGATGTAAATTATATATTTAAATATAGTCATATATAAAACTATTATAGTTATATATATAATAAGATACAATTATTTATTGTTATACGTTATTATACATATAATATATATAGCTATTAATATTTATTATATATTTAAACATATAGTTATATATAAATATATTCATACAAATAGTTATACATAAATATATAAAGTTATAAATAAATATATAAATTTACATATATGTATACATAGTTACAGATATAGGTATATTTAATTATATAGATTGTTATATAGTTATACAAATATGTATATATAGGTATAGAAATATTTATATATAGTTATACACATATAGTTAAATATAATGTTGTATGTTATTATACATGTAATTATAAATATTGTTACATGTGGTCATACATATTGTTACACATATAGTTATACTTATATTTATACATGTAGATATATATATATGTATGTATCCATATAATTATCTATAGGTATATATATGGTAAAAAACATTTTTTATATACTAATATATAAAAATGTTTTTTAAATATTTGTTGTTAAATATATTTTTAAATATAGTTATCTATACTATTTTAAAGTTATACATATAGTCAAAGATAATTATTTATAGTTATATGTTTTTATACCTTTGGGATCCAAAGGCAAAAAGACAAAAAACAAAAAACAAACAAGTTTGACTTACAACAGATCTGAACAATGTAAATGCAGTCTTGTATTTCAGGCATGCAATATATAAATATAAATACAATTTGAATCCCCCTAGAAATAGATGATTTCATCCACATAACAGAACAAAACTGAAACAGAATAGGTAAAAATTAGATCCACATCCAAATATGTCACAAAGTTTGCTTAATCCTGCTAAAATTGTTTATGATTTGTTGGCAATGTAATTGGAAATCCAATCAAGACCATCGTAGGGGCTCTCTCCAGAGGTAGCATAGGTGCTCTAAATGTGCCAATGGCATTGGAAATAAGAGTGAAGTCCTAAATTGTCTGTAATTTTAGCTGCATTCATCACATTGGGAAGATCTTGCTTATTGGAAAATACCAGTAAAACTGCATCACGAAGCTTTTCCTCATTTAGCATCCTATGCAACTCATCTCTGGCTTCAACTACTCGATCTCTATTATTGTTGTCCACCACAAATATGAGACCTTGGGTTTTTTGGAAGTAATCCCTCTAGAAAGGGAGAATCTTGTCTTGACCCCTAACATCCCACACAATGAAATTGATGTTTTTCTATTTAATAGTCTCTACATTGAAGACAATATTAGGAATTGTGGTGATAATTTTACCAAGCTTCAACTTATACAGAATGGTTTTCTTTCATCCAGTATCAAGACCTAGCATCAAAATCCACATCTTCTTTTTGGCAAAGAGCCTGCTAATCAACTTTGTGAACGTAAACCCCATTTCTTCCACTAAATCTCAATCCCTTTGTCGTATGGCAGTAAATAGATTTGATGAGAGAAATAAAAAGAATAAATAGACCTCAAGAGATAGTCACTAGAGAGAGAGGTCGACCTTTATATGTTCTTATACCTATAGTATATATAATTAAAAATAGAGTTATATATAGTTAAATATATAATTATATATAAATATATTAATACAAGTAGTTATAAGTAGTTATACATAAATATATACAAATTTATAAATACATATATAGATTTAATTATATGAATACATATATGTCTACATAGATACAAATATAGTTATATTTAATTATATAGAGTATTACATAGATATACAAATATTTATATATAATTATATACATATAGTTATAAATTTGTATGTAGTTAAAGATATTGTTATATATAATATTTTTATAGTTATATGTATAGTAAAATACAATTATATATAGTTATATATTACTATACATATGATATATTTTGTTAAAAATATAGTTATATAGAATTACTCATATAGTTATAAAATATTATATAGTTTAAAAAATAGTTATATATAGTTATTAATATAGTTAAAAAATAGTTTACATAGTTACAAATATAGTTAAATATAATTATGAAGAGTTTTATATAGTTATACAAATATTATAAATAGTTATCATATACAATGATAACAACACATGCTAAAATGCCCAATTGAATTACACAAATATAGAGAAAGAACTTGTATCAACAATCTTTTCTTTTGGCAAATTAATATCATATTTAGTGGGGACCAAAGTCATAGTATATACTAAATATTCTATAATCAAATATCTCATAGAAAAGTAAGATGTCAATCCTAGATTGATTTGATGGATTTTATTATTAAAATAGTTTGAACTAGAGATATTAGATAAGAAATGTACATATAATCAAAATTGAAAATAGCTTATCAAGACTAGAAAAAGAAGATAGAAGAGTTGTTGAAGAAGATATTATATAGATTTTTTTATTTGAACATATTATACTATTGAATGAAAATGTAACACCATGGTATTTAGTTTTGAATAAACCTTTATCATTGCGAGTATTACTCTGATTAAAATTTGAGGCAAAGTGTTATAGATGGGAGAATTGTTGTATCTTGCAATAATGTTACTTTTTGCTCCTGCTCTCATGAATCTGTGGAACATGTTAATGTTTATGTGCTCAAGTATTTTTCATCTCAAAATTAATGTTGATATTTACATATATATGCATAAATATATAAGTGCATATACACTACCCTACACACACACACATTTATACATTAATATACATTAATATACATTAATATACATTAATATACATTAATATACATTAATATACATTATATATCAGCATACACATTTTTGTACTTTTGCATATATTCACATATGTATCTACATTTTCAAAGTTGTGTGTATATACTTATATACATGCATATATTTCTGTACACCCACACAAATACACACATATACCTATATACATAATGTATTTTTAATGGTACATATGAAACTATTATATATATATATGTGTGTGTGTGTGTGCGTGTGTGTCTCTGTGTGTGTAAATGTATTTAAAATTTCTCGATCTAGTAAATTTAATTAAAATAAAATATTAAATAATGTACACAATTTATAAAATATTATAAATTTTTTATATTTAAAACAAATATTTGTGTGTGTTTATGTGCATGAGTGTGTGTGTGTGTGTGTGTTTGTGAAGCATATTAATACGTAACATGAAATCATGAATTAAATATATGAGCTTCTATTATATTTAAATAGTTGTTTTTTAATATTTATATTAAAATAACTATCATTATATTCAAAAATAAATGAAATTGACATATTTGTAATTTATTTTGGTTTTTTAATTATGTTAAAAATGAAAATATAATTGATAAATAGATAATATTATTTTTGCTTGTCTATATACTTTTTTTATTAAAATATTAATGTCTATAATAAATTTATACCTATTATTTATTGTTATTAATAAATTTTTAGAATCTTCAAAATTCAAACAAAAATAATGTAGTGCATATAAATACATGCCTTTTATGTTTCATGAAAAAGCAAATATTTATTTAATTATGTTCAATCAAAATAGATTACCATATAAATACAAAAGTAAATTTTTATACAAGTAATTATTATTTTATTTTATTCAAAAAATATAAATGACCATAATAATATATGAATTTATTTTTTAAAATAAATTTTTTAATTTTTTTTAATTTAATACATTACATTGTTTTTTTTTGTAATTAATAGATACATTTCAAATATTATTTATTTATAATAAATATAACATATTGAATATTATGAGGTACAAATTTTATTTCGTAAATAAATTTTATTTTTAAAGTTTTTCTTTGTAAATTGAAACAACATCACATATATATTTTAAAAATTTTTTTATAATATTTATTATACAAACATATATGATTTGTTTTGAAAATTACAAAATAAATTTTAACAAATTAACATTTTATTAGAAATCAATTTTAGTTAAATGATATTAAGTGAAACAAAAATAAAAACCCTAAACATATTAAATCATAATGATTTATACAAACATATAAAAATATAATAAAAAAATATTTAAGATTGAAAGAATTAAATTCAAGTTCCTAAAATATATGGGAAAATGATAAAGATTTATACAATATCCAAAAAAACATGTATAAATGAGATGAATGATATGAATGGATATTATGTTTCTGAAGCATATATTTATACATGTTGTAGATGTAGTTATATATATTTTTTCATGTAATTATATATATTTAGACATATGACTATGTATAGGTATTGATGTAGATAAATACATTTATATATAGTAAAATGTTGATATACATATTGTTAAATACATTTATAAAAAGTTATATATCTATTTATATTTGTGTATATTAAATATACATCGTTATATTTATATATACTTATGTTTTTGTATTTTTTTTTGTATATTGTTTTTATATAGTTATGTATATTAATGTACATAAATACATTTTAATATAGTAATATGTTTATATACTTATTGTTAAATAGATTTATATATAATTATATATAAATGTGTATATATATGTATATTAAATATACGTTGTTAAATTTATATAATAATGTTTATGTATACTATTTTTTAGTTATATATATAGTAAAATACACTTATATAAAAAATTCAAATTATATCACATATGGATATTGATGTATAGTTATGTTTAAATACACTTATTTAAAATACACGCATGTTTATGTATACTATTTTTTGTATACTGTATATATATAGTTAGGTCAGCATACCTAAGTATGTATATTGTTTATATTGATATATAAATGTATACTAGTTATGTAGATATCAAGTCGGCATACCTAAGTATGTATACTAGTTATGTAGATATCAAGTTGGCATACCTAAGTATGTATACTAGTTATGTAGATATCAAGTTGGTATATCTAAGTATGTATACTAGTTATATATAAAATACACATGCATATTGATGTATACTATTTTTGTAGATATCAAGTCGGCATACCTAAGTATGTATACTATTTATATTGATGTAAAAATATATACTAGTTATGTAGATATCAAGTCAGCATAGCTAAGTATATATACTAGTTATTTAGATATCAAGTTGGCATACCTAAGTATGTAAACTAGTTATGTATAAAATACACATGCATATTGATGTATACTATTTTTGTAGATATCAAGTCGGCATACCTAAGTATATATTCTATTTATATATAGATTTTGTATATTGTCACCATCAAAATCAACACAATGACAATGTATTATATCACAAATACATGAAGTATTTATACGAATAAGTTTATATACGCAATCCAAGTATACCATTGTGATTAAAAAAGATTTTCAGAAACAAAAAAACTGAATCAAAATGCTTAATCTTCAATTAAGCAATCCAATATAATTGATGAAGAATAAATATATAAAATGTACTTCAAATCAATAACAAATTAAAACTTAAACATCGATTAAATTTTGTTGCATCGGCGTCGAGAGATAGATGGTGGAATGCGGAGGAATTCTGTTCAAGTGTTAGAGATGCATTGGCATCGAGAGACAGAATGTATATTCAGGAAAATATTTATATTTTTAATTATTAAACCATTAAATAAACAATATATATATATATAATACAAAAATACTCATTAATTTTATTTACTATCAAAATTTTTTCAACAAAATTAATGTGCGTGTAGCAAGGTACAAATGAAAAACAAAAACTTTACAATTTTTTATTATATTATTAATTAATCAATAAATATATAAATATTAAAAAAATATGTTTAGCCATATAAAAAAAATATCAATAGGTACAAAATTAACAAACTTCATATAATAAGACATAAATGAAAAGATGATTTGTCTTCTAGCTACTCACCTAAAAGTTATAAAATACTTTTAATGTTAAAAAATATATAAAAATTTATATTTTATGGTTATAAATTTTTAAGAATTCATATTAATGTTTACAAAGATAATATGAAATAATTTAAAGATATAAAATTTCATATTATATGATATCATTAATAATTTTTAAAATTCAAAAAATTACATAAAGTGAGAAGATAATTAAAGAAAGATATATTTATTATTTTAATAAAAATAATAAAAGTTAAAAGCTATTTGTAAAAATATTACTCAATTATTTAATTTGTATAAATTTTAGTAGGAGCAAGAATCTATGTATTTTTTTATAAAATATTAATTTATAAATAAATGTATAACGACATGTAACTATATTTATAAATACATGTATAATAACATACAACATTAGTTTAAACTATATGTGTATAACTAAATATAAATATTTGTATAACTAAATAAATGACTATATAATTATATATAACTATATTTGTAACTATATATACATTTATGTATTAAAATAATTAAAACAAATTTTTTTTATAATGTTGTTTATATTTATGTATAACCACTTATAACTACATGTATTAATTTAACTATATATAACTATATGTTTTATTATAAATAACTATTTATATCTATATATATTATATGTAAAATAATATATAACTATAAATAATTGTATCTTACTATGTGTATAACTTTAAAAGTTTTATGTATAATTATATTTAAATATTAAATTTACAGCTTATATTTAATATATATATATATATATATATATAGTACTATATAAAAAATTATTTTACTATATCTATACCTATACATTACTATATCTATAAATATATAAAATTAAATTAACAAATCTATAAATCTACATGTATAAATATACGTTTAACTGTATGTGTAACTATATGTATAACCACATGTAACTATATTTATAATTATATGTATAACAACATACAATATTATTTTAAACTATTTGTGTATAACTATATATAAATATTTCTTTATCTAAATAAATGTCTATATAAATATATATAACTATAATTAGAGACAATTTGTTTGTTAAATAAAATGATTTTTTTTAACTAGTCATGAAAGATGATCATGAGTAGATTTACAATGGTTTATAATTAAAGGAATGTTATCTAATGAATGGGGAAATAAAGTTGATGAATTTGTTGAGTTTGCTCTAAGACATTCTGAGTGTGTGAATGGTGGTAAGATATCCGATGTCCTTGCACTTTAGTTAAAAGTTATTATAAAGAGTTTTTGAATATTTAGACTGTGAAGATGCATTTATATAGAAATGGTTCTATGGTAGATTACTATGTTTCGATATACCATGGTGAGAAGCAAGTCCACTAAATGTGTACAAGTTTAGTACGGATGTCAGTAAGTGAAACCGATCAGATGGTCTCAGATAATATTAATCACACTACATACTATAACATGGTTTTTGATGCTTATTGTCTTGAATTCAACCCAAAAGAGGAACCCAATGCCGAGGCAAGTAATTTTTATGATATAATTCGAGCTTGAGACAAACCTGTATATGAGAGAAATTCTAAGCATACTCAACTTTCTACAACCATAAGGATGTTAGAAATAAAGTGCAGACATATGTGTTCACAGGCATAGTTTGATAATATGTCTAATATCATTCAAGAATTGTTGCCATAAGATAATCTGATTCCATTGGATTTCTACAGCATGAAGAAGTTAGTTAGCGGCTTGGGATTAACCGTACAACTCATTCATTGATCTGTGAACAACTGTATGATATACTGGGGTGATGGCGGTGACCTTAACAGTTGTAAAATATGTGGGCATGCTCAGTACAAGCAAAAGATTAGGGGTTCTGAAAATAGATTATATATATGTAAGTTGAAGGTGTCGTATAAGAAGATGCACTATTGCCCAATAACTTCTTGGTTACAGAGATTGTTTGCATCAACCGCAATAGCTAATGAAATGAGGTGGCATTCAGAGCATCATATGGAAGATGGTAAGATGTGTCACCCTTTCGATGCACCTGCTTGGAAATATTGTTATGGGTGGTTTCATGATTTTTTTTCTCAAGTTTGAAATATTAGGCTGGGTTTATTTGCTTATGGTTTTTAACCATTTAGTCAATCTGAACAGCAATATTCTTTGTGGTCTGTGGTGGTGATCCCGTATAATTTTCTTCCAGACTTATGAGTGAAGGAGGAATTTATATTTTTAACTATGTTAGTGCCGAGGCCTATGAATCCAAAGGGGAAGATATATATTTTCTTGTAGCCATTGATAGTGGAGTTGAAAAATATTTGGGGTGTTGGGGTTCAAACTTAAGATATTTCCAAATGGCAAAATTTTTACATGCACATTTTCCTCATGTGAACCATAAATGACTTTCTAGCATATTCTATGATGTCTGGGCGGAGTACAACTAGTTTGTTGGTATGTTTGCATTGTATGGAAGATTCTGGTACTTTTAGATTAACTAAGAGTGGAAAATAGTTGTGGTTCGACAATCATTGGAAGTTTTTGTCTATTAATCATCCATATCGACGTAACACCAAAGACTTCATTAAGAATAGAAAGGTTACTAAACAATTCCCGAGGTTAGATCTGGGGATGATATTCTATAAGAATTGAATAATAGATGGTTGAAAAAGGTGATATATGTTAACGTTGAGGTTGTGAATGCAGCTATATCTAAGAATTGTGGGTCTAATAAAAGAAGTATTTTCTTGGATTTTCCCTACTTGTGTTAACACTTGTTCAGGCACAATCTTGATGTTATGCATATCGAGAAGAATGTCTCTGCCAATATTTTCAATACATTATTTTACATTCCATAGAAAACTAAGGACATATACAAATCAAAAGATGAGTTGAATAAATATTGTTGTCATCCATAATTTACAAAAAATCTTGTCACCAATAAATACCCTGATGTCTCATTTGTTTTGAATAAATCACAGAAGAAGGTTGTGTTGGAGTGGGTAAAAAAACATAGATTTCCAAATGTGTGGATGCTTTCAATCTGGAGAGATGCGTGGATGCAAAAAAACTTAATATGTTTGGCATGAAGAGTTATGATTGTGATGTATTCTTGCATATTTTGTTACCAATTACTTTTCGAGAATTCCTACCAAATAGAATATCAGAGCCGATAACTGAGATTTCTTTATTCTTCAAGCAATTAACTTCTTCTTCATTGACTAATGAGGAGTTGAGGAATTTGGATGAATAAATTCTTGTTATCTTATGCAATCTTGAAAAAATCATTCCTCCTAGTTTTTTTGATGAAATGGAACATTTTTCAGTGCACTTGGCTTACGAAGCAAGGATTGCTGGTCCTGTCCATTTTCGTTGGATGTACGTTTAGAAAGGTAATATTAATTAGCTAAACCAATTCTTTTCCTATATATATTTATATATATATTTATATATACACACAAATGACTTGTAATTTTCAATAATCTTTTTTATAGATACTTGAGGAAAATAAAGCATAGAATAATGAATAAGGCACAAATTGAAGGTTCTATATCAATAAGATATATTATGGATGAGGCAGTAAAATTTGTATCATTCTATTTCAAAGAAGAATACCCAACTCTTCCACTTAAAGAAAAGCAGAATGAGGTTTATCGTAATGATAATGTGGATAATGATATATTTGAAATTTTCAAGCCTCCGGGTAAAGGAATTGGTGCTTAAGGGAAAATGTATCTAGCAGACTATGAATATATTGTGCCTCATCTATATGTCCTAATAAATTGTCCAAAGGTTCTACCATTCATTGAGTACGTATTTCATAATTGTCAAATGACTTCTATTACGCATTATAATTTACTATTTCCTATCAATATATCAAATATTTTTAATTTCTTTTGTTTATTGATTTTGTTACAGATAAATGTAAAGAATTTCCAAACATAAATGAAGAAGCAATCAATACTATGACAGAGAAAGAATTTCAATCATTTTTTGAAAAATATGTTTGTTTACTTATAATAAAAAACTCAAAATAATTGTATTGTTCTGACAAAAATTTATAATTGTAATCTAAACAATCCACTTAATTTTGTTTACAGGTTCATATCCGTGTAAAAAAAATTTTCAATTATTATCTTCGAAGTATAGCACGAGGTTCCCTAAGAGAGGTTAAAATGTACAATGGTTACTATGTGAATAGTTTTAAATTTCATACTAAATTATATGGTAGATACTGGGCAATGGATAATATGGGGGTATGCATTAAAGGACCCGTATACAATTAAACTGAATATGACTATTACGGGACTCTAGTCCAAGTGATCGAGTTAGAATTTGAAGCCCTCCTAGTTAAAAGAACTGTGTTATTCAAATGTTAATTTTTCAATCCAACACCTCATGTTGGTATTGTTGTCCATCCTCGATATAAACTTGTCGATGTGCCCTATAAAAAATGATTCAACAAATATGAACATTTTGTCTTAGCAGTACAAACACCATAGGTTTATTATTATTAATATCCGGGTTGAACCAGTCCTAGAAAGGATTGGAAAGTTGTATGCAAGATAAACGCAAGGGCTCAAATTGACATCCCCGCATCACCAAGTATTGATTTCATAGAACCAGAGTTTCAAAATGATGACAAAGATGTTTTAATTGAAGCTGTGGTGCGGAACGAAGACATTCTTTTAGTCACATCTTCTGAGATGGATACAAGTGGGGATGTAGATGTTGATGAAAATTTAATTGATTATGAGGAAGAAATGAGTGATGAAGATGAGTTTGAAAATGATGTTACTATATCTAAAGAAGACGAACCAGATTTGGATGATTCTAATGAGAATAAGTAGAAAGTGAGTTTTATGTTATTTTAATTGTTAATCATTTTTGTTTATTTTCATTTCCTTAAGTATTTTTTACAGGTATGGCACATGGAAAAGGTATAGGCCGCACATTGTAACGTTGTATGAGTTATGGTATAGGTAGCATAGCCTCAGGTTTGCCTGAAACTAGTAGAGGGTCATGGGTGGAAGAGATGCCACAACAGACAGAAAAGGTTGTGAAGGTACCACAGCAGTAGCATCAGCTAACTGATCCACATAATGGTGGTGAGATTTTGATGAATGATCAAGAGATGTGGGAGGGAGAACATAAAGAGGATGGAGATGTTGGTGAGTCTTCCATAGAGCACCCTACAGACGAGACTCTCCTAATTGCTCATTTTGATCCGATAATTGATAATCCGTAAGATATAAAACTTAATAAATTATTTATCAATTTATTTATTTATTTCTTACTTACTAATAAATTTTTTTTACATGATGAAGTTGGAGCCTTATGGTTCCATTTTAGGATTCTGAGGACAATTTTTAGGAAGTCATTTAAACCTAATGGGCATAATTGAAAGTCACTAACACATAAAGACCAATTAATTATTAGGAGAGAATTTAAGGTAAATATTTCTACCTAAAAATATTTACATCTTTTATTTATTCTTTTGTTCACTGATTAAAAATTGTTTATTTATAATTTACTGGTGGACACAACCAAATGAGTTTGTCAAAAGTGTGTTCTACAAACATGCTGCTAATCGGTATAAAGACATGGTATACGAGATGAAAGATGAATGGATGATGAATAAAGAAAAAGATTCAAGTGTCTCGGATCATGTTTTCGAGGAGTGGCAGACCAGATGGTAAGATATAGATTATAGGAAGAGGTGTAATAAACATAGCAACAATCATCACTCAGAGCCAGCTAGAGAGGGTAGTGGCATGTCTACACATACTTGTGGATCTTGCTCTATGCATGAGCACGAACGAGCATTAGTATTATTTCTAATTTATACTTTTTATGTTTATTACTTTGTAAATTGACTTCAATTATGCCTAAGTTTCATTTCTCATCAAGAATTTTTTTTTCAATATAATTAACATATGTATTATGTTTAATTATGAACATTCAAGGAGGGTAAGAAGTCTAGTGCTCCTCGCTTATTCAGATACATGCACATGAAGGCTCATGATGATCATACTTTCGTTGATCAAAAATCTCGTGTAACAAATGTAAGTTTAAATAAAAAAAATTATGTTTGAATATAAATTGAATTACTTTTCATACATTTTTATTAGGTGAGATTTGAGGAAATGTTAACTGCTGTGACTCAAGCATATTCCCAGTCTACTTCAAGTTCAAGTGATGGTGCAACAGGTAGTTCTCATTCATCAGCTCCACCAGTTGATGAAAATAAGATTTGGTATATGGCTATTGATGGCAAGGAGAAGATACCCGTCTATGGCGTCAGTTCATCTAGATTATCATTCTACTCACATAGATGACCAAACTATTATGCTGAATTTTCAGGACTAGTTTCGAATTTGTTCTTGAAAATGGAGGATTTTCAGGAAGAAATATGAAATTTTATACTATTTCAGTTGGCTTATACCATGCGACGCATGATCGACTATGAGGATGAGAGGGATAAGTTGCATATGCATTTTGACTAGCTTACAAAGAAGTTTCAGGAAGGAGGACTACAGTTCAAACCAGATGATCTATCTCGGATTGTTCGACATAATGCTCCAACTACAGCATCTACTCCATCACCTATAGTAGTATCTGCAACAACAACATTAGGACTAGCAGCAACAGATAGCTCTACCCCAGTACCCGACATCTCACTGTGTAGACTAGAAATGTCACAACATAATGATTATGAAACTAAGTTGGATTATTGAGTGTATTACACACATTTTTTTCAATGCCTTAAATTTTGATTTGGGATTTTATTTTTTTATTTTATCTTGATGTTTTTAATATATATATGTAGTATATAAAGTTGTTTGATGTAGTTAATTAGATTTTTATTTTGTTGTTTTATCTTTTATTGTTTTTGTAGGAATTGAATCAAAACAGGAAGCAAAATAATTTTTTGTGTTTTATGTTCTAGTTTCTGTAGCAACTACAGAAATACTGCAAAAAAAAAAATTTGGTCGGTAATTACCGCCCGAATTGCGACCAAATTGACCAAAATTTGTTAATATCAATGGTCGATAAAAGGTCATCAAATGGTCGGTAAATTTTTTGGAGATCAATTACGAACAAATGATTTAGATTTTGATCAGTTTTTTGTCGCAATTTTTTTGGTTTTTACCGGCCATTTCTTGACCATTTATCGACCAAATGCTTTGGTCGGAAAATAGTTGGAATTTAGTCAGTAATTTTTTGTCAGTAATTGGTTTGTAAATTGTCATTAAATACCAACCATTTAGAGACCATCTACAGACCTTATTTATTCGGTCGGTAAATTGTTGAAATATAGTCGGTAAATCTTTGTCTGTAGAGGATCAGTAAATGGTCGGTAACTTACAGACCAACTATTTTTTGTTGGTAAAAGATTTAGCAACAAGCAAAATTGTGACCAAATATTTTGGTCGGTAAATGATCACTATTTTGTTTACCGACCAAAAAACACCAAATTAGTGACTAAAAAATTGGTCGTTAATTCAGTGAATTTTGGTAGTATATCATGCACGTATGCATCAGATATTTCTCTACATTTACTTAAAAATGCACAGGCATGTATATATGCAATATACATGCATATAGCATAAATATAGTATAATTATATGTATCCAACCAAACACATGCACACACTATTTTCCTATCTACTCATATTTCTTTATCTTGTCCATATATTACACATTTCTAGTTCAACTGAATCATTTATGCATGGAAATGGTCATTTTCAAAAATCAAAATCTTTTCTTTTTCTTATCTACATATCCCACGTGAACTAAAATTTATTATTGCATTTTTTTGCTTTAGAAAACTATAAGAAAACTTTTTTTAGGAAAAATAAATGAACATTTGAAAGAATATTTCATGGTTGTGAGCATGAATAGTTAATCTTGCTTCAATGCACTCGAAATTAAAAGCTAGTATTAATATCATTCAAGAAAGCATAAAATCTATGAATATCTCATGAACACAAAAAATTATATCAAATAAGAAAACTTGATTACTACTTCATACAAATTTTCTTTTAACCTCTCATTATCATCATCAATGAAATCTTATAACCTCTCAACACTATCATAATCAAAAATTACACTAACCATATGAACATGAGTTCAATCAACAAGAATACCAAATATACTTCATCAGGATGCTTATCAAATCACCCATCATCATGTTCAAGTAGATGTCTTACCTGCACTCCATTGCCATTATAATAGCCCATCCAGCTTCTCTGTACAACTTAACAATTTCAATGCATGCAGTTTGTCATTGATGTAATCTAGTTTGCCTTGATAAGAAGGGTCTATGCCCTATCCGAGCAACCAAATCAAATTAAAAAAAAACAAAAATTTTTAGAGCTCAATCCTATGCCAAGCCTGTTATGAGCTCACAGAGAAATCAACATCTCACCTCTTGCTTGTATTGCAGGTCATATAACATCTTATCCAGCTAATAAAACTCAGATTCAGCAATATCCACTTCTATGGGTCACATATGGCAATAATGTAGTTGGAATCGAGACCTAAGCATTGTGAAATATATTTTTAATAACACATAATGGGAGTGTCATGGATTCGATAACATACAGTGAGTGAGCGAAGATTTACATAGCACACAATGTGTGGGTAATCGTTGTAGCTAGTGCATAATGGGGGCACTCCTTCTAGGAGTTTATAGCTCTTTCCGACCCCCCCCCCCCCCCCCCATAGTTTACCTTTCCCCGGGGTCACTTTTGATACCATGTAAAATATTAAAAACAGAACATAAAATAAATATGAAACACTTGATGAATAACCTCGTACAAACAATGCCATTATATAACATGTTATTTTTATTAGGGCAACTCTTAAGATGAATAACCTCTATATCACTATCAAAGTGTACCTGTGTGTGCCAGGCATGCCTCAATGTGTAAGACATGCTAATTCTTCCTCCAAAAAGCTATCGATAGAACAATGTATCAATTGATAATTTAGAGAACATGGCACCTAGCAAAACACAAGCAATATCACATACATCATCCTCATCAATAACATAGTTATATATAGTATATATGTACATATAGCACTACAGTGCATATGTACATATATTAAATATATATGTACATATATACTATAGTATATATATATATATATACTTTAGTATTATACATATGCACTGTAGTATATATGGATGTCGTATAGAAATAGAACAACAGGTATAGATATAGATATATAATAGTTGGTAAAGTATTATCTCATTTATACTTCACAAAGAAGGTACAAAACATCACCTTCAACATTAATAAGAAATGCGAATATTATTTAAATTTTTGAAAATATATCTAAAAACTCTTAGAGGAAAACCTAGAAGACAAGCCATGAGCCAGGCTTGGCAAATTAAAATTCACACCCTGCTTTTTTGCAACTGGGACTCTCTCATGGTCCCAAGGCGTATAAGGGGGTTGCTCTGCCCCGCCACTCCTCGCAGCACCAATGCTTCCGCACAGCTTTCCTAGAACGTTTCTTCTTCTCTCTGTGTGCTTGCACCAATGATTTTGATCACTTAGGTTCATTTTGTTAATCCATCAACCCTATAGTTTCTACTGCCACATGGTTCTTCTATTGGTTCAAAGCAAGCACCCTCACTTCGTTGTATGTTACAATATAACTGTAGATTAGTTCATTGTCATACTCATCCATAGCTGGACACAATTCAATATACACTCCATAAAAAGAATATGCACTCCATAAAAACAACGCATTCACAAATATATAAATACAATAATTATAGACATGAACAAATACAAATCTGAGTTGATAGTCATACAACTTCAATAAATATCTAAAAATGGCCAGTAGTTATGTTTAGAGAGAGAGAGAGAGTACAAAAATAAAATATTTCAGAAATAATGAAGATAATAATTGCTCACGGCTCACCCTCCTTTTGATCCATTAAAGATCGGTAAAGATGGAACCCATCCAGAGGAATGACCATGATAATGTCTAAAGGCTTTGAATCAGAATTTATTCGTGTGTCTCACATTAGATGTCTTGCAAAGTTTCATGGTTAGGTTAATCAGCAAATCAAAAAAAACAAAACTAGAAAAGAGATAAATGATACCACCAAAATAGTTTCATCCTATTTAGCTACGCATAGACAAAAATAAAAAATAGTTCGGAAATAATTCGGATACAAATCATTCTCATAATTAGTTGGTGCATTTGTGCTATCCTCTTCTGCATGGTTTCGTAGATGGATCTTGGAATGCTATATGTCGCATCAAAGCCACTAACTGTGACTCCATATAGGACATCTATGGTTGCATTACATTCTTAATTTCTTTAATCTCATCATTCATTTCTTTCATCTAATCATTCATTTCTTTCATTTTTTATAACTAGGCCACAACACATTATATATATAGCTTTAAGTATTTCATAAAATTTATGAGCTTTAGGATTTGGTGGTTCATCCATGTAATCCATATTAAAGTCAGCACCAGCAGCTTCCATGACCAATCTATGGTATGTGTTTGATGCTTCTTCATCACATGAAAATGATTCACTACACTCATTTCGGTCAATGTTCAGAGCCATATTTAGCCAAATAGTATCTTATAGTGTTTAAATCATGAAAAAGGCTATTCTGACACTTGCAGTTAATACATGGACACTTATTTTTTTCTCCATCCATCCATCTCGATTGACTGCATGCAAAGTTGATGAAAGTTTCTAGGCTACTCAAAAAATCTTGATTCAAAATTCCATTCATAAACTTTTTGTACATCCACTAATGATCTGAACTCATTTTGTCCTATTTTATTTGCAAAGAATAATGCTCAATCATTATTTTGAATTAAACAAATAATTACTTCAAAATACACTAATAATTAAAAAAATTACTTACAAATGAATATTTAAAGATTAAATATTTTGAATATCGAGGCAATGCATTTGTAGAATGTACATTAATAGATAAAGTATTTTTTTACCATAGTTAAGATTAATAGATATCATCCTATTATTAGTTATATAAAATTGTATATAAAATATATATTGTTAATTATATATTTAAATATTGTTATATATAATGTTTTTATAGTTATACATATAGTCAAAGACAATTATTTATAGTTATATGTTTTTATACCTATCGTATATATAGTTAAAAATAGAGTTATATATAGTTAAACATATAGTTATATAAAGATATATTCATACAAGTAGTTATAAGTAGTTATACATAAATGTGTATAAAGTTATAAACAAATATATAGATTTACATATATGTAGATATATATAATTATATATATATATATATATATATATATATATATATATATATATATATATATATATATATGTATGTATGTATACATAGTTACAAATATAGTTATAATTAATTATATAGAGTGTTACATAGTTATAAATATATATATATATATATAGTTATATACATATAGTTAAACATAATGTTGTATGTTGTTATACATGTAATTATAAAATAGTTATATGTGGTTATCCATATAGTTACACATATAGTAATACTTATATTTATACATGTAGGTATATATATTTTTTGATATAATTTTATATTTTTATACATATAATTATGTATAGGTATAGATATAATAAAATACATTTTTATATACTAATATATAAAAATATATATTAAATATATGTTGTTAATTATATTATTAAATATTATTATGTATAATGTTTTTATAGTTATACATATAATCAAAGACAATTATTTATAGGTATATTTACTTATACCTATAGTATATATAGTTAAAAATAGAGTTATATATAGTTAAACTGATAGTTATATATAGATATATTAATTAAAATATTTATAAGTAGTTATACATAAATGTATAATAAGTTATAAACAAATTAATAGATTTAATTATATTAATACATATATGTATACATAGTTACAAATATAGTTATATTTAATTATATTGAGGGTTACATAGTTATATAAATATTTATATATAGTTATACACATATAGTTATAAATGTGTATGTCGTGAAAGATATAGTTATATATTTTATTTTTATAGTTATACACATAGTAAAATACAATTATATATAGTTATATATTATTATAC
This sequence comes from Sapria himalayana, assembly GCA_029783825.1. Classification (NCBI taxonomy): domain Eukaryota; kingdom Viridiplantae; phylum Streptophyta; class Magnoliopsida; order Malpighiales; family Rafflesiaceae; genus Sapria; species Sapria himalayana. Next base: position 51,907 of record JAREIK010003472.1, read on the forward strand.
ATATAATATATTTTGTCAGAAATATAGTTATATAGAATTATACATATAGTTATAAATTATTATATAGTTAAAAAATAGTTATGTATAGTTATAAATATAGTTATATAGATATTTTACATAATTATACAAATTATTATAAATACTTTTATATATAATGACATATGATTAAATATTTATACAAGTGTTTAGATATAATATTTGTGTTTAAAATATTTTTATAAATGTTACATATAAATAATTATATTTATGAAACACTTTTATCAATATTATATAGTATATATATCACATTTATTTAAACATTATATATATTATATATTTATATAAAAATTAATAGGTTATATAAATGTTTACAAAAATGTATAAACAATTTATATGTTATATAATTGTAATACAAAAAATTATATAAATGGATAGTTTTATGTAATTGTTGTATATATATTTATAAACATTAATACATATGTATAATTATTTATATATAACATTAAATTTATATATAAACATATCAATGTTTATATATAATTTAATACATTTATACAATTAAAGTATAGACATTTATACATAATGTCATAAGATTATATAAATGTATAAAAGTTTATATATAATGTAATCTATTTATAATATTTTTGGAAACAACAAAAATAGAACTTATAAACATTAAGTTTGTTTTTTCATAAGTTACAGAAGTAGCAAACATTAAGCATAATTTTGTTTCTTAAGTTACAGAAGCAAAAAATAATATGCAAACATATAGTATTTGAAATCCATTAAACCCTAACAAATTAAACAGTAAAAGAACAAAGTTTACACTAACCATTTCTTGTTTCATTAATGGTGTAAGTCAAAATCAAATAAGTGATATGAAAATAGAAAAAATAGAAGAAAAAAGAAGAAAAATTGGGGGAAAATAAAAAAAAATCAAATCAAAATATTGGTAAAAACCAAACTCTACTAGTGGTAATCAAATTGAGAGAGAGATAGAGAGATATATATATTATGGTTATAACTTTTTAAGAATTCAATTTATTTTTTATTAATATAATATGAATTAATTATAAATGCATAAAATTTGAATCTTTTAGTCCTTATAAATTTGAATCATTTAAGTGTTCATTTAATAACTACACTAAAATAATTATTTTTTATTTCATCAATTTTTTTTGATGTAATTAAAATATCTATGTATTATTATTTAAATATCAACTTATTTTCTTTTAAATTTAATTAAAAAATTGATTTTTTTTATAATTCAAAATTTTTAAATCTATTAGTCAATATTTTTTTATAGATTCATATAATAATAACAATATTTTTTTTATTTTAAATAATATAAATATTTACTTATTTATTTGTTAATCCATATATTTTTATAATTTTTTTAGTTAATCAAACAATTATTTAATTTAGCTTTTTATTAGTAGTAATTTTAATTAATGTTTATTTATTAATTGAAATATTTTAGAAATTATTATAATTATATAATAAATTATATAATGTTTTTTAATACAAATATTTAAATATCATAATTATAAATATCAGAAAAATATTTGGTATAATTTTTTAATTATATTATAATCAAAAAATAAGTTTTTTAGTGTTATTTAATATAAAATTTTAATAGTATTTATATATTTATGAAATTTTTTATTTTTAATATCATATTTTTATAATTATATGAGTAGATTGTGTCTTTCAAGGATCACTCACTATAGTCTATGACATATCTATACTATAAAAAATTATATAAAATATTAAAATAAATAATGCTTAAAAAAAATTAAATCATTAAAGCTTAGCGATGGAAATTATCACTAGCCCAAATAGCTAGGGAAAAATCCCCAGCTAAATGTAGATTTTTTGAGAAAATAAATATTTAAGGAAAAATTACTTCGAATTATATATAAAATCATACAAAAATAAATTCAGATAATTATTTAGCGATAGGTTTTGTTTCATTATAATTAGCCAAGGAAATTCTCTCGCTAAATCAAGTGCTAAAATTCCAACTTTTCTTTACACAAATATCTACGATAATATTAGTGATGGAAACTTTTCAATCAAACATTTCTATAGCTAATCCATCACTAATTCATCATATTATTTAAATTTAACATAAAATCGATCATCTCTTGTTATTCCATAGCTAATCCTATGCTATTTAGCTAGATATTTTATGCCTATCTAAATTTTCATAGCTAAATAGATATTTTCTTGTAGTTATAGATAGATAGATAGACAGATAGACAGACAAATATATAGAAAAATAGATAGAGAGACAAATGATAGACGAATAGATTGAAAGATAGATTGTTAGATAGATAGATAGATAGACACATAGATAGATAGACAGATAGATAGACAAATATATAGACAAACAGCCAGATAGATAGATAGATAAACAGATGGAAAAATAGATAGATAGATAGATATATAGATAAATAGATAGATAGATAGACATATAGATAATAGATGGGCAGATGAATAGATGAATAGACAAATTGATAGATAAAGATATATAGATATAAAGATAGATAGATAGATAGATAGATTAATAGAGAGATTAATAGACATTTAGATATTTAGACAAATAAGTAGATAGACAAATAGATTGAAAAATAAATAGATAAATTGATTGAAAAATAGATAGAAAGATAGACAAATTGGAAGATAGGTAGATAGGTATATATATAGATTGATAGATTGAAAGATAGACAGATAGTAATTTAGATAGATAGATAGATAGACATATAAAAAGAAAGATAGATAGATAGACCGATAAATATATAGATGATAGAAAGATAGATAGATATACATATATAGAGATAGACAAAAAGATTGATAGATAGTTAGATAGTTAGATAGATAGTTAGATAGTTAGATAGATAGACAGATAGACAGATAGACAAATAGAAAGATAGATAGATAGATAGATAGAAAAATGATATTTAAATAGAGAGATAGATAAATAGATAGAAAGATAGATAGAAAAATAGATAGACACAGATAGATAGATAGATACACAATTAGGTATATAGACAGATACATAGATAGACAGACAGGTAGAGAGATAGATAGATAAACATATAGACTAGATAGAAAGATATGTATATAGGTAGATAGGAAGATAGATAGATAGATAGATAGACAAAAAGATAGATATACAGATAGAAAGATAGATCAATAGAAATAAAGAAAGAAAGATATTTAGATAAATAGATGGACAAATAGATAGATAGATAACAAGATAGATAAATATATAGTTATATAGATATATAGATATATTGATATATAGATAAAAATAGATAGATAGATATAGAGACAGATAGACAGATATATTGATAGACATATTTATAGAAAGATAGTTTGATAGATAAATATTTGATTGATAGATAGAGAGATAGAAAGATATATAGACAGATAGACATATAGAGTGATAGACAGATAAATAGATAGACAAATAGGCATATATACAGATAGACATATAGATAGATATACAGATAGGTAGATATTAAGATATGTAGAAATGTGGAAAGAAATATAGAAAGAATAACATATAGATAGATAAACTGATAGATAGATATATAGATAGATGGTTAGAGAGATATAGAGATAGACAGATAGAAAAATAAACAGGCAGACAAATTGATAGATAGATAGATGATAGATAAATAGATAGATAGATAGATAGACAATTAGATAGTTAGATAGAAAGATAGATAGACAGATAGGCAGACATACAAATAGATAGATAGTTGTATAGCCTAAAAGATGTATAGATGGATAGACAAATAGATAGATAGATAGATAACAAGAGAGATTTATAAATATTCAGATAGATAGATAGACAAATAGATAGATAGACAAATAGATAGATAGGTAGATAGAAAGAAAGATAGATAGATAGAATGATAGACATTTATATATTTAGAAAAATTAGTAGGTAGAAAATTGACAAATAGATAAAATAACAAATAGATAGATTGATAATTTGGTAGATAGGCAGATAGACAAATTGACAGATAGACAGATAGACTAATTGAAGGATATACAGATAGAAAGATAGAAAGCTAGATAGATATGCATATAGAAAGATAGACGAATAGATTGACAAATAGATAGATATACATATAGATTGATAGACAAATAGATAGATAGACATATAAATAGAAATACAGATTGAAATATAGGCAAACAAATAGATAGACAGACAGATATATATATATATATATATATATATATATAGATAAATAGTTACATAGTTAGATAGAAAGTTAGATAGAAAGATTGATAGATAAACATAAAGAGATATAGACAATTAAGAATATAGACAGATAGATAGATATATACATAGAGAGATAGACAAATAGATGAGATAAACAAATAGACAAATTGCCAGATAGATAAATAGCTTGATAGAATGATAGATAGATAGATGAATAGTTTGATAGACAGTCTAATAGATAGATACGTAGATATATAGATAGATATATAGATAGATAGATTTATAGATTTCCTACTAGATAGATATATAGATAGATAGATAGATAAATAGATTGAATGATAGACATATAGAAAGAAAGAAAGATAGATAGGTAGATAGACAGATAGACAGAATGATAGATAAAAAAATAGACATATAGTTAGATAGATAGATAGATAGATTGATAAGCTGATAGACATTTAGTGATTTAGATACATAGACACATAGACAGACACAAAGGCATATATATAGATATACATATAGGTAGATAGGTAGAAAGATAAAGAGATAGATAGGCAGATAGACATATGGACAGATAAAGAGATAGAAAGATAGATAGATAGATATATATATATATATATATATATATATATATACAGATAGACATACAGATAGATAGATAGTCAGATAGATACATAGATAGACAAATAATTAGATAGATAGACAGATATACATTCTGATAGATAAACATATATATAGATAGATAGAAAGACAGATAGAAAAACATATAGATAAAAAGATATACAGATAGACAAATAGATAAATCGATAGATTACATATAGATAGATAGACAGATAGAAATGTCGAAAAGTACATAAGTACTAGATAAATATATATATAAATAGATAGATAGATAAACATAAAGATAGATAGATAGACAGATTGAAAGATAGATAGAAAGATATAGAAAGAGAAATAGATAGAAAGAAAGATAGAGAGATAAATAAACAGATAAATAAATAGACAATTAAACAGATAGATATATCGATAGATCGATATATAGACAGATAGATTGACTTATAGATAGATAGATAGATATAGAGATATAAATAAAGAAAGAAAGATAGATCGATAGATATTTGATTAAATAAATAGATGAACAAATAGATAAATAGATTGATTGATACAAATATAGATAAAAAGATAGATAAATAAATAGATAGATTGATTGAATGATAAATAGCTAGATAGAGGGATAGAAAGATTGATGATAGATAGATAAATAGATTGATTGATAAATACATAGATATATAGATAAACATATAAACAAATAGATAGATAGACTTATAAACAGCTAGACAAATAAACAAAAAGATAGATATAGAGATATATAGATAGATAAATAGAATAATAGAAAGATAGAGAAAAAGATAGATAGACAAATATACATATAGATCGATAGACATATAGACAAATAGACAGATAGACAGATTGATTGATTGATAGTTAGATAGATAGATAAATAAATAAATAAATAAATAAATTAATTAATTAATTAATAAATATATATATATAGAAAGATAGGTAGATATATAAAATAATAGATAGATTGATTGATAAAAAGAAATAAAGAAAGAAAGATAGAAGATAGAAAGATAGTTAGATGAATATACATATTGATAAATAGATATATATATAGATCGTTAGATAGTAAGATAGTTAGATTGATAAATAAATAGATAGATATATATATATATATATATATATATATATATATATATATATATAGTTATATATATAGCTAGAGAGATAAATAGATAGATTGGGAGATAGATAGATATATAGATAAATAGATATACAATAGATAATTAGATAAATAGATAGGCAAAAAGATAAATAGATAAATACATACATAGATAGACAGATAGATAGATAGATACACGGATAAATAGATATACAAATAGACAGATAGATGGATGGATGGATAGATAGATAGAAATAAAGATAGATAGATAGAGAAAAAAATAAATTGATCAATAGATATATAGATAGAAAAATATATAGATAGATATATATATATATATATATATATATATATATATATATATACATATAAATAAATAGAAAGATAGATAGATACCTAGACATATAGATAATTAGACAGATAGATAATTAGATAGATGAATAGATTGACAAATAGATAGATAGACAGATAGAAAGTTAAATAGATATATAGATAGAATGACAGCGAGATAGACATATAGATTAATAGATAGATAGACAAATAGATAAATAGATAAAAGAGACATATAAATAGATAGATAGATAGGTAGATAGATAAATAGAGATATAGATAGATAGATAGATAGACAGATAAATATATAGATAGATAGACAAATAGACAAATAGATAAATAGACAAATAGACAAATAAAATGATATATAGATAGATAGATATATAGATAGATAGATATATAGATTACATATAGACAGATTGATAGATAGACACGTCAACAAGTAGACAGGTAGATAGATAGATAAATAGACAGATAAACAATTAGATAGATAATTAGAGACAAATAAAAAGATAGATAGAAAGACATATAGAAAGACAAATAGAAAGATATATATAGATAAATAGATAGATAGATATATAAATAGATTAAAAATTTAATAGATAGAGAGATTGACAGATAGACATATAGACAACTAGATAGATTGAGAGATATAAAGAAAGAAAGATAGAGAGATAGATAGATAGATTGATTTATAGTTATACAAATAAATAATTGACAGATAGATAAATAGATAGATAGATAGAAAGATAAATAGTTAGATATATGGATAGAAATATATATATATATATATATTATATAGACAGATAGATATATAGATAGACTTATAAATAGATATAAATATAAACAAAAAGATAGCTAGACAAATAGATAGATAGATAAATAGACAGAGATATATATATATATAAGCAGATACAAAAATATATAGACAAATAGGTAGATAGACCGACAGAAAATTATTATCACATACACAATTCGACACATAAATAGATATACAGATAGAAATGTAGATAGATATATATAGAACATTAATAAATCAATAAAAAGAAGAATAAAGAAAAGAAA
>JAREIK010003472.1:63743-130169 GCA_029783825.1 Sapria himalayana
ATCGCTCATCCATAGACAAAGGCATACTTTTAATACACAAAATACTTAAAATATAAAAACAAAATATAAAAAAAATTTAAATCATTACGAATTATGACAAAAATATTTCTAGCCGAAATAGCTATGAAATATCACTAGCTAAATGCATATATTTTGTAAATATATCATTTAAGAATAATCGCAATGCAATTAAATTTCATAAAAAAATGTCAAAATATTATTAGCGAGTGATTTTGCTATGAACTAATTAGCTATGGAAAATCCATCTCTAATATTATTCCAAAATGCCAGCCAGTCTTTCCATGAAAATTTACGATTTATTAGCTAGAGACAATCTTCAATAAAAATTTTGATCTCTAATCCCTTGGAAATTGTATCTCAATGTAAAATCAAACACTCTTGCTATTCCTTAGCTAATCCATGGCTAATTAGCCTAGGGATTATTTAAATAGCTAATTTCATATCTGTTTAAGTATTTATCTATCTATCAATCTATCTATATTTGACTGTTAATATATCTTATATCTATCAATATAGCTATCTATCTAATTGTCTATATATCTATATATCTATCTAGCTATCTATGTATTTATTTATCAATCTATCTATCAATCTTACTTTTTTTATCTTTCTTATATCTATTTATTAATCAATCATCCTATCTCTTTATCTAATTATCTATATGTTTATCTACCTATCTGACTACCTATCTATTTATCTATATATCTAGCTTTCTATCTACCTATCTATTATCTATCTATCTATTTTTTTTAATCTAAATATCTTTTGTCTATCTATCTATCTATCTATTTTTCCTATCTATCTATTTGTCTATCTATCTAAATATCTTTGTATCTATCTATATATCTAATTATATGTTTGTTTGTCTATTTATCTATCAATCGAACTATCTATTTCAATATCATCAATCTATATATCTATCTATCTAACTAACTATATAACTATATAATATCAATCTATATGATTATCTTTCAATCTATCTAGCTATTTATTAATCAATCAATTCTTTCTATGTATCTATCTACCTTCTATCTTTGAATCTATCTATCTATTAATGTGCCTATTTGTTTATCTTTCATCTATCTTTATATCTATCTATCATCAATCTATCTAACTATCTATATGTCAATCTGTGAGTTTATCTATCTATAAATCTTTCTATCTAATTATATATATATATATATATATCAATATATCAATATATCTATTTGTCTATCTGTATATCTATCTTTGTGTCTATCTCTTTATATGTCTTTATATCTAGATATATATACATATATATATCTATCTATAATTCTATCTATCTAATTATGTATCTAGATATCAATCTATCTACTTAATTATGGACCTATCTATCTGTTTATCTGTATATCTATCTATCTTCATATATATATATATATATCTATATATCTATTTGTCTATCTATCTATCTATATATCTATATTTAAATCATTCTATCTATCTAACTATTTAAATATCTATCTATAAATCTTACTTTCAATCAATCTATTTATCTGTCTAGATGACTATCTATCTATATATCTGTCTATCTATCTACTATATCTAGGTATATATCTCATTATTTGTGCACCTGTCTATTAGTCTATGTGTTTATTCTATCTGTCTACGTCTATCTTACTATCACCTATAAATCTATCTGTCTAATAGTATACTATCTATCTATCTTCTACTAACTAACTATCTTCTGTCTATCAGTATATATCGTGTATCTTCTATCTAACTATCTATATATGTATCTATTAGTTTATTTTATATTTGTCAATCTATCTAACTATATATCTTTCTAACTATATATTAGTCTATCTATCTATCTGTTTATCTATCTATCTTTCTCTTTGCCTCTTTGTCTATCTATCTATTGTTACTATCTAATCTATCTATATATGTATTTATCTTTATATCTCTCTAACTATCTATCTTTTTTCCTATCTATGTGTCTTTCTGTGTATATGTCTATCTATCTATATATCTATCTATCTACCTATATATTTTTGATAATATAGATTTATCTATCTATCTATTTGATAATCTATTATCTATCTATCTATCTATATATCTATCTTTGTATCTATCAATCTGTCTATTTGTGTATCTATCTGGATATCTATCAATCTATTTATCAATTTGTATATCTAACTATAAGTATGTCTGTCAATCAATATGTTTATCTATCTATCATTATGTTTGTCTTTGTATCAATCTATTTATTTATGTATTTATCTATCTCTCTATCTTTCTATCTATTTATCTATCATTCTTTCTATCTATCTATTTATCTATCAATCAATCTATCTATCTATCTAAATAAATATATATCACTCTATCTAATTATCTATTTATCTATCTAATTATCTATTTGTCTATCTATCTAATTATATATTTGACTATTTGTCTATCTGTTTATATAACTATCTCTTTGTCTGTCTATCTATCTATTTATCTATCTGTTTATTTCCCTATCTATCTAATTATCTATCGATCAATCAATCAATCAATCTATTTATATATTTATATATCTATCTAATTATATATATATATATATATATATAATTATTTATATCTGTATCTATGTATCTGTATATCAATCTATCTATTGATATAATCTATATTTTAATGTTTCTATCTATATATTTATCTATCTTTTTATATATCTATCTATCTAAATGTCTTTATGTATATCTAGTTGTCAATTTATCTATCTATCTATATATTTGTCTATCTATTGTCTATATAGTTGTCTATCTATCTATCTATCTTTTTTTATCTATCTTTATTTCTATCAATCTATCAATCTATCTATTTATCTCTCTAATTTCCTATCTATCTATATAAGAATCTATGTATCTATTTATCTATCATTCTATCTATTTATTTGTCTCTATCTATCTATCTATTTATTTGTATGTCTGGCTATATATATATATCAATCTATCTATGTATCTATCTAATTTTATATATATATATATCTGTCTATGTATATATTTATCAATTAAATATCTACCTACCGATTTATTTTTATATCTATTTCTTTATATACCTATTTAGTATCTATCTATATAAGTTTCTATCTATATATCTAATTATTCATCCATCTATCTATCTTTCTTTATATCTATCTATCTTTCTTTCTTTCTATTTATCTATCCTTCAATCTATTTATCTATCTATCTATTAGTCTATATATCTATCCATCCATCTATCTATCTATCTACCTATCTATCTATGTATCTATCTATATATTTTTCTATCTATCTATCTATTTACCTATCTAGCTATCAAACTATCTATGTATCTTTTTACCTATAAATCTATATACCTATCTACCTATCTACCTATCTACACACACACACACACACATATATATATATATATATATATATATATATATATATAAAATCTATCTATCTATGTTCTATCTAACTAACTAACTATCAATAAATATTTCTCTTTCTTTATTTCTATCTATCTAACTATATTTTTATCTTTCCATCTCTATTTCTTATATATATATATTTATCTACTATATATATACCTATTAATTAATCTATCTATATATCTATCTATTTATATATCTATTTTCTAAATATATATCAATTAATTTATCTAACTAATTATCTATGAATCTATTTATCTATCAGTTGTCTATTTATCTATCCATTTGTATGTCTATCTATCAATCTATCATCCTATTTATCTATCTTTATATCTATCTATCTAGTTATCTATCTATCTACACGCATATATATATATATATATATATATATTATATATATATATATATATTTATTTATTTATTTATCTATGTTCAAAACTATCTTTCTTCCGATCTACCTATTGACTTATCTATCTATATATTATATGTCTATATGTCTTTCTATCTATATTGACTTTTTTTCTAGATGTCTATATATCTATATATTTATCTATCTATCAGTTTGTCTATGTAATTATCTACCTATCTATGCATCATTCTGTCTATTTATTTATATATTTATCAATGTATATTTATATCTATCTATTTATCTATCTTACCATCTATATATCTATATATCTGTCTATCTGTCTATCTATATTTCAATATATATATTTTAATCTAATATATATATATATATATATATATATCTACCCATGTATATATTTATCTATCTATATATCTACCTACTAATTCATTTTTCTATCTATTTTGTATCTGTCAATATATGTTTCTATCTATATATAGGTAAATCTATATATCTAATTATCCATCCATTTATCTATCTTTCTTTCTATTTATCTATCCTTCAATCTATATATATATATATATATATCTCTATTATTCTATCTATCCATCCATCTATTTATTTATCTACGTATCTATTTACCTATCTATCTATGTATTTATCCATTTATTTCTCTATCAATCTATCTATTTACCTATCTATATATATATAACTATTTATGTATCTTTCTACCTATATATCTATCTAGCTATCTACCAATCTACATATCTATCTATCTATTTTTCTATGTGTCTATCTAGTCATCTATCTATCTATATATGTATCTATCTATCTATCTATGTTCTATCTTGCTATCTTTTGATTTATCTATCTATCTATCTTTCTTTCTTTCTTTATTTCTATCTATCTATCTAACTATATATATGTCTATCCATCTATATTTCTATATATCTATCTATTTATCTATCTACTATCTATATACGTATCAATCTACCTATATAACTATCTATTTATATATCTATCTTCCTAACTATCTATCAATTAATCTATTTAACTAATTATCTATCTATTTATTTATCTATCTATTTATTTATCTATCAATCTGTATATCTATCTATCCATCTATATGTCTACCTATCCATCGATCTTACTATTTATCTATCTTTCTATGTATCTATCTATCTATCTAGCTATTTATCTATTTACTTATATATATATATATATATATTTATTTATTTATTTATTTATCTATCTTTATAACTATCTTTTTACCTATCTACCTATAGACCAATCTATCTATCTATCTATATGTATATTTGTCTATCTATCTCAATGAATCTCTATCTAGATGTCTATATATTTATATATCTATATGTCAATCTGTCTGTCTATCTGTTTATGTAATTATCTATCTATATATATATCTATCTATGTATCTTTTTGTCTATCTATCTATCTATTTATCAATGTATATATTTATCTATCTATTTATCAATTTATCTATATATCTATTTATCGATCTATCTATATTTTTGAATATCTATCTATTTATCTATCTATCAATAAATCTTCTTCCTATCTATCTGTCAATATGTCTATATATCTATCAATCTAGTTGCCTATAAATCTATATATCTATCTATCTATCTAACTATTTATCTATCTATCAAATTTTATATCTATATATCAATCAATCCATCCATCCATCTATCAATCTATATATATGTCTGTCTAATTATCTATCTCTATCTCTCTCTAAATTTATCTATCTAATTATATATCTTTGTATTTGTCTATATATCAATGAATATATAGATATAGATATATATATATATATCTATCTATATATATATATATATATGTGTGTGTGTGTGTGTGTGTGTGTCTATCTATCTATTTACTAATCTATCTATCTATAAAATTAACTATCTATCTATCTTTTTATCAATATATTTTTCTATCTATCTATCTATATATCTAACTACTTATATTTCTAACTATCAAGTTGTCTATATATCTAAATATTTATCTATATATCTATGTATCTATCTATTAGTCTATCTATATGTTTATCAGTCTATCTTTCTATATGTATATCTATCTAATTGTCTATCATTTTATATATCTATATATCTCTTTATTTATTTATTTATTTTTTTATCTAACTATTGATCTATCTGTCTATCTATCTATTTATCAGTCTATCTATCCGTCTTTCAATCTATCTATCTATCTATCTAACTATATATCTATATGTTTGTCTATTTAAATATCTATCTATATATCTATCTATCTTTTTATCTTTCTATCTTTATATATATATATATATATATATATCTATCTATCTATTTCAATATTTCTATCTTTCTATCTATCTACTATCTATCAATCAATCTATATACTTATCTATATATCTATTTATTAATCTATATATTTGTCATTCTATCTATCAATCTATCAATCCATCTTTTTATCTATCTATCTATATATATCTCTATCTATCTATCTATTTGTTTTTTTGACTATCTTACTCTACACACACACACACACACACACACATATATATATATATATCTATCTATCTATCTACATACATATCTATTAATATATCTATCTATATATAAATCTAATGATGTATCTATCTACTATCTATATATCAATTGATCTATCAATTTATCAATCGATATATCTATCAATCTATCTATCCATCTATCTATCAATCTATCCAGCTATCTATCCATCTATCTATCTATCTGTCTATCTGTATATCTGTATATCTGTATATATATATATATATATATATATATATATATATATATATCTACCTATCTTTCTATCTTTCTATCTGTATATCTTTCCATATTTCTATCTATCTATCTATCTATCTATCTATGTACAAATCTGGTTATCTATCTATCTATCAAACTATCTATCTAACTGTGCATCTGTTAATATGTCTATCTATCTATCATTATATCTGTCTATCTTTCTATTTATCTTTCTATCTATTTGTCTATATATCTATTTGTCTATCTATCTACTTGTCTATCTGGCTATCTGGCTATCAGTATATCTGTTGATCTATCAATCTATCTATCTATCAATTTGTATGTCTATCAGTGTATCAATCTATTTATATATATATTTTTCTATATGTATATCTATCTATATATCTATCTATTTATCTTTCTATCTATTATCTATCTATCTATCTATCTATATGTCTATCTATCTACATGTCTATCTATCTATTTATCTTTCTATCTATCTATCTATATAACAATCTGTCTATCTGTATATATCTCTATTTGTCTATTTTTATATTTTTATATTTGTATATCTATCTATCTATTTATCAATAAGTGTTTCTATCTATATCTATATCTATCTATTTGTCTATCTATTTATCTATCTATCTATCTATGTGTCTACCTATTGACCAATCTAATTTTCAACCTATATACATTTCTTCCAATCAATTTTTCTACTTGTCTATCTATATATCAATCTAATTATCTAGTGGTCTATCTATCTGTCTATCTATCTACTTATCTAATAATTTTCCTATCTCTCCATCAGCCTATCCATCAATATATTAATCTATCTATCTATAAAATTATCTGTGTCTATCTGTCTATCAATATATCTTTTTATCTATCCATCTCTCTATATGTATATCTGTTTATTATTGTATCTATGTATCTATCTAATAGTTAATATATTTATCTGTTTATCAATCTATTAATCATTCTATCAATCAATCTATCTGTCTATCTATCTATATGTATATCTGTCTATCTGTGTATCTATTTATCTATCTATTTATCTATTTGTCTTTCTATATATTTGTCTATCTGTCTATCTAAATATCCATAGATCTAATTTACTATTTGTCTATATGTCTATCTATTTATCTATAAATCTATCTATATGATTAACTATCTATTAATCTATTTATCCGTCTGTCTATCTATCTGTCTAATTTTCTATCATTCTATTGGTCTATCTATCTATCTATTAGTTTATTTGTCTATTTTTCTATTGTCTATTTTCCTATCTATCTAACTATCTATTTTTCTTTCTATATTATTGTCTATCTATTTATCTATATGTCTATTTATCTACAATCTATATATATATATGTCAATCAATCAATCAATCAATCTGTCTAACTATATGTGTATCTATCTATCTAACTATCTGTCTATTTGTCTTTCTGTATACTTGTATATCTATTTGTCTGTCTGCCTATCTATCTATATATCTATCTATCTATCTATTTTTAATCTATATATCTATCTATTTGTCTATCTATGAATTTGTTTATCTATATATATATATATATATATATATATATATATATATATATATATATATATATATATATATATCTTGATTTATTGATCTATCTATCTATTTATTTGGCTATCTTTTAGTATATTTATATATCTTTCTATCTATATATCCATCTATCATACTATTTATTTATCTATTTATTTTTCTATCTCTTTTGAGAATCTCTTTATCAGTATATCAATCTATCTATTTGTCTATTAGAATATCTGTATAGCTATCTATTTGTCTTTGTGTTGATCTATCTATTTATATATCATTCTATATATATATATATATATATATATATTTATTTATTTATTTATTTATCTATCTATCTATTTATTTATCAAACTCTATATTGATCTATATATCTATATATCTTCTATCTTTCTATCTATCTTTCTATCTTTCTATCTATCAATCTGTCTATATATCTTTCTATCTATCTTTCTTTCTTTATTTCTATCTTTTTATCGATTTTTCTATCTTTTTATCTATATATCTATCTTTCATTCTATATGTATATCTATCTATCATTCTTTTTGTCTATCTAATCTTACTATCTATTTGTTTGTTTATCTATCTATTCGTCAATCTATTTTTCTATCTATTTATATATCTCCTTACCTGTCTATCTATCTATATATCTGTCTATTTATCTATCTTTGTATTTGTATATCTATCTATTTCTTTGCCTGTATATTTATTTATATGTCTATCAATCAATCTAATTATATGTATATCAGTCAATCTGCCTATCTATCGATCTATCTATTTTTCTATTTATAAATATTTCTATCCATTTATCTCACCATTTATCTTTCTATCTACCTATTTATCTATAAATCTATCTATCTATTTATATATCTATCTATCAATCTATCAATAAATCTATAAATCAATCAATCTTTCTTTCTTTCTTTATATTTCTCAATCTATCTATGTAAATATCTATCTATATGTTTATATGTCATTCTATCTATCGATTTAATTTTCAATTTTTTATCTATCTATCTATCTATCTGTCTATCTATCTATCCATATATGTGTGTGTTTATATTTTTCTTTCTATCTGACTTTCTACATGTCTTTCTAAATATCTATCTATCAATTTTTCTGTCTATCTATCTATCTGTATATCTATCTATCTATCTAATTGTCTGCTTGTCTACTTGTTGATGTGTCTATCTATCAATCTATCTATAAGTAATCTATATATCTATCTATTTCTATATCATTTTATCTATCTATTTGTATATCATTTTATCTATCTATTTGTCTATTTTTCTATCTGACTATCTATCTATCTATCTGTCTATATATATATCTCACTATTTATCTATCTACATTTCTATCTATCTAGCTATATGTATTTCTGTCTATTTATTTATATGACTATTTATTTATAAATCTTCTGTCTATCTATCAATCATTCTATATATCTATCTCTTTTAACTTTTTATCTATCTATTTATCTATATCTATATCAATAAATCAATTAATCATTCTATCTATCTATATGTATATCTATCTATCTGTCAATCTATCTATCTATCTAATTATCTATCTGTCTAATTATCTAATTGTCTTAGAATCTTTCTATCTTTCTATCTATTTATATGTATATCTATCTATATATGTCTATCTGTCTATCTATTTATCTATTATTTGTCTATCTATCTTTCTATCTATTATTTGTCTATCTATCTTTCTATTTATTGATTTATTTATTTCTCTATCTATGTATATTTCAATCTATCCATCTATATATCTTCTATCTGTCTGTTTGTCTATTTGTTTGTCTATCAATCAATCAATTAATCTATTTATTAATCTATTTGTTTGTCTATCTATCTTTCTATATTCCTTTCTATCTATCTATCTATCTCTATGTCTATCTATCTCTCTATCTATATGTCTATCTGCCTAACTATATATCAATCTAACTATATATCTATCTATTTAACTTTCTTTCTATCTATCTATTTATCTATCTATATGTTTATCATCAATCAATCATCCTATCTATCTATCTATCTATATATCTATATGTAAATCTATATATCTATATAATTATCTATCTGTCTAATTATCTATCTTTTCTAGGTATTTATCTATATATCTATTTAAAAATTATTTCTCTATATGTCTATGTGTTTATTTATCTATTCATCTATATATTTGTCTATCTATCTTTCTATCGATTTATTAATTAGTCAATCTATCTATCTATCCAGTAATCCAACTATCTACATATCTGTCTATCTATCTATCTATCTATCTATCTACTTATCTATGTCTATATCAATCTATTTGACTTTCTATCTTTCTATCTTTCTTTCTTTCTTTCTTTTTCTTTATCTTTGTATCTATCTATTTATTTTTTATCAATCTATATATCTATCAATCAATCTTTCTGCCTATCTATTTATCTATTTATATTTCTATCTATATCTCTATCTTTCTATGTATCTAATTATCTAAATATCTAATTATCTAAATTTTTATGTATATATCTATTTATCGATCTCTCTATCCATCTATATATCTTTCTATCTTCAATCAATTTATCTATCTATCTATCTTTCTATCTGTTTATCTAATAATAAATCTTTCTATCTATCTTTCTTTATTTATTTCTTTCTTTTTATTGATTTATTAATGTTCTATATATATATCTATCTACATTTCTATCTGTATATCTATTTATGTGTCGAATTGTGTATGTGATTAATCAATTTATCTGTCGGTCTATCTACCTATTTGTCTATATATTTTTGTATCTGCTTATATATATATATATCTCTGTCTATTTATCTATCTATCTATTTGTCTAGCTATCTTTTTGTTTATATTTATATCTATTTATAAGTCTATCTATATATCTATCTGTCTATATATATATATATATATATATTTCTATCCATATATCTAACTATTTATCTTTCTATCTATCTATCTATTTATCTATCTGTCAATTTATTTATTTGTATAACTATAAATCAATCTATCTATCTATCTCTCTATCTTTCTTTCTTTATATCTCTCAATCTATCTATTTGTCTATATGTCTATCTGTCAATCTCTCTATCTATTAAATTTTTAATCTATTTATATATCTATCTATCTATTTATCTATATATATCTTTCTATTTGTCTTTCTATATGTCTTTCTATCTATCTTTTTATTTGTCTCTCTAATTATCTATCTAATTGTTTATCTGTCTATTTATCTATCTATCTACCTGTCTACTTGTTGACGTGTCTATCTATCAATCTGTCTATATGTAATCTATATATCTATCTATCTATATATCTATCTATCTATATATCATTTTATTTGTCTATTTGTCTATTTATCTATTTGTCTATTTGTCTATCTATCTATATATTTATCTGTCTATCTATCTATCTATCTATATCTCTATTTATCTATCTACCTATCTATCTATCTATTTATATGTCTCTTTTATCTATTTATCTATTTGTCTATCTATCTATTAATCTATATGTCTATCTCGCTGTCATTCTATCTATATATCTATTTAACTTTCTATCTGTCTATCTATCTATTTGTCAATCTATTCATCTATCTAATTATCTATCTGTCTAATTATCTATATGTCTAGGTATCTATCTATCTTTCTATTTATTTATATGTATATATATATATATATATATATATATATATATATATCTATCTATATATTTTTCTATCTATATATCTATTGATCAATTTATTTTTTTCTCTATCTATCTATCTTTATTTCTATCTATCTATCCATCCATCCATCTATCTGTCTATTTGTATATCTATTTATCCGTGTATCTATCTATCTATCTGTCTATCTATGTATGTATTTATCTATTTATCTTTTTGCCTATCTATTTATCTAATTATCTATCTGTATATCTATTTATCTATATATCTATCTATCTCCCAATCTATCTATTTATCTCTCTAGCTATATATATAACTATATATATATATATATATATATATATATATATATATATATATCTATCTATTTATTTATCAATCTAACTATCTTACTATCTAACGATCTATATATATATCTATTTATCAATATGTATATTCATCTAACTATCTTTCTATCTTCTATCTTTCTTTCTTTATTTCTTTTTATCAATCAATCTATCTATTATTTTATATATCTACCTATCTTTCTATATATATATTTATTAATTAATTAATTAATTTATTTATTTATTTATTTATCTATCTATCTAACTATCAATCAATCAATCTGTCTATCTGTCTATTTGTCTATATGTCTATCGATCTATATGTATATTTGTCTATCTATCTTTTTCTCTATCTTTCTATTATTCTATTTATCTATCTATATATCTCTATATCTATCTTTTTGTTTATTTGTCTAGCTGTTTATAAGTCTATCTATCTATTTGTTTATATGTTTATCTATATATCTATGTATTTATCAATCAATCTATTTATCTATCTATCATCAATCTTTCTATCCCTCTATCTAGCTATTTATCATTCAATCAATCTATCTATTTATTTATCTATCTTTTTATCTATATTTGTATCAATCAATCTATTTATCTATTTGTTCATCTATTTATTTAATCAAATATCTATCGATCTATCTTTCTTTCTTTATTTATATCTCTATATCTATCTATCTATCTATAAGTCAATCTATCTGTCTATATATCGATCTATCGATATATCTATCTGTTTAATTGTCTATTTATTTATCTGTTTATTTATCTCTCTATCTTTCTTTCTATCTATTTCTCTTTCTATATCTTTCTATCTATCTTTCTATCTGTCTATCTATCTATCTTTATGTTTATCTATCTATCTGTTTATCTATCTATCTATTTATATATATATTTATCTAGTACTTATCTACTTTTCGACATTTCTATCTGTCTATCTATCTATATGTAATCTATCGATTTATCTATTTGTCTATCTGTATATCTTTTTATCTATATGTTTTTCTATCTGTCTTTCTATCTATCTATATATATGTTTATCTATCAGAATGTATATCTGTCTATCTATCTATCTATCTAATTATTTGTCTATCTATGTATCTATCTGACTATCTATCTATCTGTATGTCTATCTGTATATATATATATATATATATATATATATATATATATATATATATATCTATCTATCTTTCTATCTCTTTATCTGTCCATATGTCTATCTGCCTATCTATCTCTTTATCTTTCTACCTATCTACCTATATGTATATCTATATATATGCCTTTGTGTCTGTCTATGTGTCTATGTATCTAAATCACTAAATGTCTATCAGCTTATCAATCTATCTATCTATCTATCTAACTATATGTCTATTTTTTTATCTATCATTCTGTCTATCTGTCTATCTACCTATCTATCTATCTTTCTTTCTATATGTCTATCATTCAATCTATTTATCTATCTATCTATCTATATATCTATCTAGTAGGAAATCTATAAATCTATCTATCTATATATCTATCTATATATCTACGTATCTATCTATTAGACTGTCTATCAAACTATTCATCTATCTATCTATCATTCTATCAAGCTATTTATCTATCTGGCAATTTGTCTATTTGTTTATCTCATCTATTTGTCTATCTCTCTATGTATATATCTATCTATCTATCTATATTCTTAATTGTCTATATCTCTTTATGTTTATCTATCAATCTTTCTATCTAACTTTCTATCTAACTATGTAACTATTTATCTATATATATATATATATATATATCTGTCTGTCTATCTATTTGTTTGCCTATATTTCAATCTGTATTTCTATTTATATGTCTATCTATCTATTTGTCTATCAATCTATATGTATATCTATCTATTTGTCAATCTATTCGTCTATCTTTCTATATGTATATCTATCTAGCTTTCTATCTTTCTATCTGTATATCCTTCAATTAGTCTATCTGTCTATCTGTCAATTTGTCTATCTGCCTATCTACCAAATTATCAATCTATCTATTTGTTATTTTATCTATTTGTCAATTTTCTACCTACTAATTTTTCTAAATATATAAATGTCTATCATTCTATCTATCTATCTTTCTTTCTATCTACCTATCTATCTATTTGTCTATCTATCTATTTGTCTATCTATCTATCTGAATATTTATAAATCTCTCTTGTTATCTATCTATCTATCTATTTGTCTATCCATCTATACATCTTTTAGGCTATACAACTATCTATCTATTTGTATGTCTGCCTATCTGTCTATCTATCTTTCTATCTAACTATCTAATTGTCTATCTATCTATCTATCTATTTATCTATCATCTATCTATCTATCAATTTGTCTGCCTGTTTATTTTTCTATCTGTCTATCTCTATATCTCTCTAACCATCTATCTATATATCTATCTATCAGTTTATCTATCTATATGTTATTCTTACTATATTTCTTTCCACATTTCTACATATCTTAATATCTACCTATCTGCATATCTATCTATATGTCTATCTGTATATATGCCTATTTGTCTATCTATTTATCTGTCTATCACTCTATATGTCTATCTGTCTATATATCTTTCTATCTCTCTATCTATCAATCAAATATTTATCTATCAAACTATCTTTCTATAAATATGTATATCAATATATCTGTCTATCTGTCTCTATATCTATCTATCTATTTTTATCTATATATCAATATATCTATATATCTATATAACTATATATTTATCTATCTTGTTATCTATCTATCTATTTGTCCATCTATTTATC
This sequence comes from Sapria himalayana, assembly GCA_029783825.1. Classification (NCBI taxonomy): domain Eukaryota; kingdom Viridiplantae; phylum Streptophyta; class Magnoliopsida; order Malpighiales; family Rafflesiaceae; genus Sapria; species Sapria himalayana. The sequence continues at coordinate 78,618 of JAREIK010003472.1, forward strand.
TAAATATCTTTCTTTCTTTATTTCTATTGATCTATCTTTCTATCTGTATATCTATCTTTTTGTCTATCTATCTATCTATCTATCTTCCTATCTACCTATATACATATCTTTCTATCTAGTCTATATGTTTATCTATCTATCTCTCTACCTGTCTGTCTATCTATGTATCTGTCTATATACCTAATTGTGTATCTATCTATCTATCTGTGTCTATCTATTTTTCTATCTATCTTTCTATCTATTTATCTATCTCTCTATTTAAATATCATTTTTCTATCTATCTATCTATCTTTCTTTCTATTTGTCTATCTGTCTATCTGTCTATCTATCTAACTATCTAACTATCTATCTAACTATCTAACTATCTATCAATCTTTTTGTCTATCTCTATATATGTATATCTATCTATCTTTCTATCATCTATATATTTATCGGTCTATCTATCTTTCTATCATCTATATATTTATCGGTCTATCTATCTATCTTTCTTTTTATATGTCTATCTATCTATCTATCTAAATTACTATCTGTCTATCTTTCAATCTATCAATCTATATATATACCTATCTACCTATCTTCCAATTTGTCTATCTTTCTATCTATTTTTCAATCAATTTATCTATTTATTTTTCAATCTATTTGTCTATCTACTTATTTGTCTAAATATCTAAATGTATATTAATCTCTCTATTAATCTATCTATCTATCTATCTATCTTTATATCTATATATCTTTATCTATCAATTTGTCTATTCATCTATTCATCTGCCCATCTATTATCTATATGTCTATCTATCTATCTATTTATCTATATATCTATCTATCTATCTATTTTTCCATCTGTTTATCTATCTATCTATCTGGCTGTTTGTCTATATATTTGTCAATCTATCTGTCTATCTATCTATGTGTCTATCTATCTATCTATCTAACAATCTATCTTTCAATCTATTCGTCTATCATTTGTCTCTCTATCTATTTTTCTATATATTTGTCTGTCTATCTGTCTATCTATCTATCTATAACTACAAGAAAATATCTACTTAGCTATGAAAATTTAGATAGGCATAAAATATCTAGCTAAATAGCGTAGGATTAGCTATGGAATAACAAGAGATGATCGATTTTATGTTAAATTTAAATAATATGATGAATTAGTGATGGATTAGCTATAGAAATGTTTGATTGAAAAGTTTCCATCACTAATATTATCGTAGATATTTGTGTAAAGAAAAGTTGGAATTTTAGCACTTGATTTAGCGACAGAATTTCCTTGGCTAATTATAATGAAACAAAACCTATCGCTAAATAATTATCTGAATTTATTTTTGTATGATTTTATATATAATTCGAAGTAATTTTTCCTTAAATATTTATTTTCTCAAAAAATCTACATTTAGCTGGGGATTTTTCCCTAGCTATTTGGGCTAGTGATAATTTCCATCACTAAGCTTTAATGATTTAATTTTTTTTAAGCATTATTTATTTTAATATTTTATATAATTTTTTATAGTATAGATATGTCATAGACTATAGTGAGTGATCCTTGAAAGACACAATCTACTCATATAATTATAAAAATATGATATTAAAAATAAAAAATTTCATAAATATATAAATACTATTAAAATTTTATATTAAATAACACTAAAAAACTTATTTTTTGATTATAATATAATTAAAAAATTATACCAAATATTTTTCTGATATTTATAATTATGATATTTAAATATTTGTATTAAAAAACATTATATAATTTATTATATAATTATAATAATTTCTAAAATATTTCAATTAATAAATAAACATTAATTAAAATTACTACTAATAAAAAGCTAAATTAAATAATTGTTTGATTAACTAAAAAAATTATAAAAATATATGGATTAACAAATAAATAAGTAAATATTTATATTATTTAAAATAAAAAAAATATTGTTATTATTATATGAATCTATAAAAAAATATTGACTAATAGATTTAAAAATTTTGAATTATAAAAAAAATCAATTTTTTAATTAAATTTAAAAGAAAATAAGTTGATATTTAAATAATAATACATAGATATTTTAATTACATCAAAAAAAATTGATGATATAAAAAATAATTATTTTAGTGTAGTTATTAAATGAACACTTAAATGATTCAAATTTATAAGGACTAAAAGATTCAAATTTTATGCATTTATAATTAATTCATATTATATTAATAAAAAATAAATTGAATTCTTAAAAAGTTATAACCATAATATATATATATATATATATATATATATATCTCTCTCTCTCTCTCTCTCTCAATTTGATTACCACTGGTAGAGTTTGGTTTTTACCAATATTTTGATTTGATTTTTTTTTATTTTCCCCCAATTTTTCTTCTTTTTTCTTCTATTTTTTCTATTTTCATATCACTTATTTGATTTTGACTTACACCATTAATGAAACAAGAAATGGTTAGTGTAAACTTTGTTCTTTTACTGTTTAATTTGTTAGGGTTTAATGGATTTCAAATACTATATGTTTGCATATTATTTTTTGCTTCTGTAACTTAAGAAACAAAATTATGCTTAATGTTTGCTACTTCTGTAACTTATGAAAAAACAAACTTAATGTTTATAAGTTCTATTTTTGTTGTTTCCAAAAATATTATAAATAGATTACATTATATATAAACTTTTATACATTTATATAATCTTATGACATTATGTATAAATGTCTATACTTTAATTGTATAAATGTATTAAATTATATATAAACATTGATATGTTTATATATAAATTTAATGTTATATATAAATAATTATACATATGTATTAATGTTTATAAATATATATACAACAATTACATAAAACTATCCATTTATATAATTTTTTGTATTACAATTATATAACATATAAATTGTTTATACATTTTTGTAAACATTTATATAACCTATTAATTTTTATATAAATATATAATATATATAATGTTTAAATAAATGTGATATATATACTATATAATATTGATAAAAGTGTTTCATAAATATAATTATTTATATGTAACATTTATAAAAATATTTTAAACACAAATATTATATATAAACACTTGTATAAATATTTAATCATATGTCATTATATATAAAAGTATTTATAATAATTTGTATAATTATGTAAAATATCTATATAACTATATTTATAACTATACATAACTATTTTTTAACTATATAATAATTTATAACTATATGTATAATTCTATATAACTATATTTCTAACAAAATATATTATATGTATAATAATATATAACTATATATAATTGTATTTTACTATGTGTATAACTATAAAAATAAAATATATAACTATATCTTTCACGACATACACATTTATAACTATATGTGTATAACTATATATAAATATTTATATAACTATGTAACCCTCAATATAATTAAATATAACTATATTTGTAACTATGTATACATATATGTATTAATATAATTAAATCTATTAATTTGTTTATAACTTATTATACATTTATGTATAACTACTTATAAATATTTTAATTAATATATCTATATATAACTATCAGTTTAACTATATATAACTCTATTTTTAACTATATATACTATAGGTATAAGTAAATATACCTATAAATAATTGTCTTTGATTATATGTATAACTATAAAAACATTATACATAATAATATTTAATAATATAATTAACAACATATATTTAATATATATTTTTATATATTAGTATATAAAAATGTATTTTATTATATCTATACCTATACATAATTATATGTATAAAAATATAAAATTATATCAAAAAATATATATACCTACATGTATAAATATAAGTATTACTATATGTGTAACTATATGGATAACCACATATAACTATTTTATAATTACATGTATAACAACATACAACATTATGTTTAACTATATGTATATAACTATATATATATATATATATATTTATAACTATGTAACACTCTATATAATTAATTATAACTATATTTGTAACTATGTATACATACATATATATATATATATATATATATATATATATATATATATATATAATTATATATATCTACATATATGTAAATCTATATATTTGTTTATAACTTTATACACATTTATGTATAACTACTTATAACTACTTGTATGAATATATCTTTATATAACTATATGTTTAACTATATATAACTCTATTTTTAACTATATATACTATAGGTATAAAAACATATAACTATAAATAATTGTCTTTGACTATATGTATAACTATAAAAACATTATATATAACAATATTTAAATATATAATTAACAATATATATTTTATATACAATTTTATATAACTAATAATAGGATGATATCTATTAATCTTAACTATGGTAAAAAAATGCTTTATCTATTAATGTACATTCTACAAATGCATTGCCTCGATATTCAAAATATTTAATCTTTAAATATTCATCTGTAAGTAATTTTTTTTAATTATTAGTGTATTTTGAAGTAATTATTTGTTTAATTCAAAATAATGATTGAGCATTATTCTTTGCAAATAAAATAGGACAAAATGAGTTCAGATCATTAGTGGATGTACAAAAAGTTTATGAATGGAATTTTGAATCAAGATTTTTTGAGTAGCCTAGAAACTTTCATCAACTTTGCATGCAGTCAATCGAGATGGATGGATGGAGAAAAAAATAAGTGTCCATGTATTAACTGCAAGTGTCAGAATAGCCTTTTTCATGATTTAAACACTATAAGATACTATTTGGCTAAATATGGCTCTGAACATTGACCGAAATGAGTGTAGTGAATCATTTTCATGTGATGAAGAAGCATCAAACACATACCATAGATTGGTCATGGAAGCTGCTGGTGCTGACTTTAATATGGATTACATGGATGAACCACCAAATCCTAAAGCTCATAAATTTTATGAAATACTTAAAGCTATATATATAATGTGTTGTGGCCTAGTTATAAAAAATGAAAGAAATGAATGATTAGATGAAAGAAATGAATGATGAGATTAAAGAAATTAAGAATGTAATGCAACCATAGATGTCCTATATGGAGTCACAGTTAGTGGCTTTGATGCGACATATAGCATTCCAAGATCCATCTACGAAACCATGCAGAAGAGGATAGCACAAATGCACCAACTAATTATGAGAATGATTTGTATCCGAATTATTTCCGAACTATTTTTTATTTTTGTCTATGCGTAGCTAAATAGGATGAAACTATTTTGGTGGTATCATTTATCTCTTTTCTAGTTTTGTTTTTTTTGATTTGCTGATTAACCTAACCATGAAACTTTGCAAGACATCTAATGTGAGACACACGAATAAATTCTGATTCAAAGCCTTTAGACATTATCATGGTCATTCCTCTGGATGGGTTCCATCTTTACCGATCTTTAATGGATCAAAAGGAGGGTGAGCCGTGAGCAATTATTATCTTCATTATTTCTGAAATATTTTATTTTTGTACTCTCTCTCTCTCTCTCTAAACATAACTACTGGCCATTTTTAGATATTTATTGAAGTTGTATGACTATCAACTCAGATTTGTATTTGTTCATGTCTATAATTATTGTATTTATATATTTGTGAATGCGTTGTTTTTATGGAGTGCATATTCTTTTTATGGAGTGTATATTGAATTGTGTCCAGCTATGGATGAGTATGACAATGAACTAATCTACAGTTATATTGTAACATACAACGAAGTGAGGGTGCTTGCTTTGAACCAATAGAAGAACCATGTGGCAGTAGAAACTATAGGGTTGATGGATTAACAAAATGAACCTAAGTGATCAAAATCATTGGTGCAAGCACACAGAGAGAAGAAGAAACGTTCTAGGAAAGCTGCGCGGAAGCATTGGTGCTGCGAGGAGTGGCGGGGCAGAGCAACCCCCTTATACGCCTTGGGACCATGAGAGAGTCCCAGTTGCAAAAAAGCAGGGTGTGAATTTTAATTTGCCAAGCCTGGCTCATGGCTTGTCTTCTAGGTTTTCCTCTAAGAGTTTTTAGATATATTTTCAAAAATTTAAATAATATTCGCATTTCTTATTAATGTTGAAGGTGATGTTTTGTACCTTCTTTGTGAAGTATAAATGAGATAATACTTTACCAACTATTATATATCTATATCTATACCTGTTGTTCTATTTCTATATGACATCCATATATACTACAGTGCATATGTATAATACTAAAGTATATATATATATATATACTATAGTATATATGTACATATATATTTAATATATGTACATATGCACTGTAGTACTATATGTACATATATACTATATATAACTATGTTATTGATGAGGATGATGTATGTGATATTGCTTGTGTTTTGCTAGGTGCCATGTTCTCTAAATTATCAATTGATACATTGTTCTATCGATAGCTTTTTGGAGGAAGAATTAGCATGTCTTACACATTGAGGCATGCCTGGCACACACAGGTACACTTTGATAGTGATATAGAGGTTATTCATCTTAAGAGTTGCCCTAATAAAAATAACATGTTATATAATGGCATTGTTTGTACGAGGTTATTCATCAAGTGTTTCATATTTATTTTATGTTCTGTTTTTAATATTTTACATGGTATCAAAAGTGACCCCGGGGAAAGGTAAACTATGGGGGGGGGGGGGTCGGAAAGAGCTATAAACTCTTAGAAGGAGTGCCCCCATTATGCACTAGCTACAACGATTACCCACACATTGTGTGCTATGTAAATCTTCGCTCACTCACTGTATGTTATCGAATCCATGACACTCCCATTATGTGTTATTAAAAATATATTTCACAATGCTTAGGTCTCGATTCCAACTACATTATTGCCATATGTGACCCATAGAAGTGGATATTGCTGAATCTGAGTTTTATTAGCTGGATAAGATGTTATATGACCTGCAATACAAGCAAGAGGTGAGATGTTGATTTCTCTGTGAGCTCATAACAGGCTTGGCATAGGATTGAGCTCTAAAAATTTTTGTTTTTTTTTTAATTTGATTTGGTTGCTCGGATAGGGCATAGACCCTTCTTATCAAGGCAAACTAGATTACATCAATGACAAACTGCATGCATTGAAATTGTTAAGTTGTACAGAGAAGCTGGATGGGCTATTATAATGGCAATGGAGTGCAGGTAAGACATCTACTTGAACATGATGATGGGTGATTTGATAAGCATCCTGATGAAGTATATTTGGTATTCTTGTTGATTGAACTCATGTTCATATGGTTAGTGTAATTTTTGATTATGATAGTGTTGAGAGGTTATAAGATTTCATTGATGATGATAATGAGAGGTTAAAAGAAAATTTGTATGAAGTAGTAATCAAGTTTTCTTATTTGATATAATTTTTTGTGTTCATGAGATATTCATAGATTTTATGCTTTCTTGAATGATATTAATACTAGCTTTTAATTTCGAGTGCATTGAAGCAAGATTAACTATTCATGCTCACAACCATGAAATATTCTTTCAAATGTTCATTTATTTTTCCTAAAAAAAGTTTTCTTATAGTTTTCTAAAGCAAAAAAATGCAATAATAAATTTTAGTTCACGTGGGATATGTAGATAAGAAAAAGAAAAGATTTTGATTTTTGAAAATGACCATTTCCATGCATAAATGATTCAGTTGAACTAGAAATGTGTAATATATGGACAAGATAAAGAAATATGAGTAGATAGGAAAATAGTGTGTGCATGTGTTTGGTTGGATACATATAATTATATTATATTTATGCTATATGCATGTATATTGCATATATACATGCATGTGCATTTTTAAGTAAATGTAGAGAAATATCTGATGCATACGTGCATGATATACTACCAAAATTCACTGAATTAACGACCAATTTTTTAGTCACTAATTTGGTGTTTTTTGGTCGGTAAACAAAATAGTGATCATTTACCGACCAAAATATTTGGTCACAATTTTGCTTGTCGCTAAATCTTTTACCAACAAAAAATAGTTGGTCTGTAAGTTACCGACCATTTACTGATCCTCTACAGACAAAGATTTACCGACTATATTTCAACAATTTACCGACCGAATAAATAAGGTCTGTAGATGGTCTCTAAATGGTCGGTATTTAATGACAATTTACAAACCAATTACTGACAAAAAATTACTGACTAAATTCCAACTATTTTCCGACCAAAGCATTTGGTCGATAAATGGTCAAGAAATGGCCGGTAAAAACCAAAAAAATTGCGACAAAAAACTGATCAAAATCTAAATCATTTGTTCGTAATTGATCTCCAAAAAATTTACCGACCATTTGATGACCTTTTATCGACCATTGATATTAACAAATTTTGGTCAATTTGGTCGCAATTCGGGCGGTAATTACCGACCAAATTTTTTTTTTTGTAGTATTTCTGTAGTTGCTATAGAAACTAGAACATAAAACACAAAAAATCATTTGCTTCCTGTTTTGATTCAATTCCTACAAAAACAATAAAAGATAAAACAACAAAATAAAAATCCAATTAACTACATCAAACAACTTTATATACTACATATATATATTAAAAACATCAAGATAAAATAAAAAAATAAAATCCCAAATCAAAATTTAAGGCATTGAAAAAAATGTGTGTAATACACTCAATAATCCAACTTAGTTTCATAATCATTATGTTGTGACATTTCTAGTCTACACAGTGAGATGTCGGGTACTGGGGTAGAGCTATCTGTTGCTGCTAGTCCTAATGTTGTTGTTGCAGATACTACTATAGGTGATGGAGTAGATGCTGTAGTTGGAGCATTATGTCGAACAATCCGAGATAGATCATCTGGTTTGAACTGTAGTCCTCCTTCCTGAAACTTCTTTGTAAGCTAGTCAAAATGCATATGCAACTTATCCCTGTCATCCTCATAGTCGATCATGCGTCGCATGGTATAAGCCAACTGAAATAGTATAAAATTTCATATTTCGTCCTGAAAATCCTCCATTTTCAAGAACAAATTCGAAACTAGTCCTGAAAATTCAGCATAATAGTTTGGTCATCTATGTGAGTAGAATGATAATCTAGATGAACTGACGCCATAGACGGGTATCTTCTCCTTGCCATCAATAGCCATATACCAAATCTTATTTTCATCAACTGGTGGAGCTGATGAATGAGAACTACCTGTTGCACCATCACTTGAACTTGAAGTAGACTGGGAATATGCTTGAGTCACAGCAGTTAACATTTCCTCAAATCTCACCTAATAAAAATGTATGAAAAGTAATTCAATTTATATTCAAACATAATTTTTTTTATTTAAACTTACATTTGTTACACGAGATTTTTGATCAACGAAAGTATGATCATCATGAGCCTTCATGTGCATGTATCTGAATAAGCGAGGAGCACTAGACTTCTTTCCCTCCTTGAATGTTTATAATTAAACATAATACATATGTTAATTATATTGAAAAAAAAATTCTTGATGAGAAATGAAACTTAGGCATAATTGAAGTCAATTTACAAAGTAATAAACATAAAAAGTATAAATTAGAAATAATACTAATGCTCGTTCGTGCTCATGCATAGAGCAAGATCCACAAGTATGTGTAGACATGCCACTACCCTCTCTAGCTGGCTCTGAGTGATGATTGTTGCTATGTTTATTACACCTCTTCCTATAATCTATATCTTACCATCTGGTCTGCCACTCCTCGAAAACATGATCCGAGACACTTGAATCTTTTTCTTTCTTCATCATCCATTCATCTTTCATCTCTTATACCATGTCTTTATACCGATTAGCAGCATGTTTGTAGAACACACTTTTGACAAACTCATTTGGTTGTGTCCACCAGTAAATTATAAATAAACAATTTTTAATCAGTGAACAAAAGAATAAATAAAAGATGTAAATATTTTTAGGTAGAAATATTTACCTTAAATTCTCTCCAAATAATTAATTGGTCTTTATGTGTTAGTGACTTTCAATTATGCCCATTAGGTTTAAATGACTTCCTAAAAATTGTCCTCAGAATCCTAAAATGGAACCATAAGGCTCCAACTTCATCATGTAAAAAAAATTTATTAGTAAGTAAGAAATAAATAAATAAATTGATAAATAATTTGTTAAGTTTTATATCTTACGGATTATCAATTATCGGATCAAAATGAGCAATTAGGAGAGTCTCGTCTGTAGGGTGCTCTATGGAAGACTCACCAACATCTCCATCCTCTTTATGTTCTCCCTCCCACATCTCTTGATCATTCATCAAAATCTCACCACCATTATGTGGATCAGTTAGCTGATGCTACTGCTGTGGTACCTTCACAACCTTTTCTGTCTGTTGTGGCATCTCTTCCACCCATGACCCTCTACTAGTTTCAGGCAAACCTGAGGCTATGCTACATATACCATAACTCATACAACGTTACAATGTGCGGCCTATACCTTTTCCATGTGCCATACCTGTAAAAAATACTTAAGGAAATGAAAATAAACAAAAATGATTAACAATTAAAATAACATAAAACTCACTTTCTACTTATTCTCATTAGAATCATCCAAATCTGGTTCGTCTTCTTTAGATGTAGTAACATCATTTTCAAACTCATCTTCATCACTCATTTCTTCCTCATAATCAATTAAATTTTCATCAACATCTACATCCCCACTTGTATCCATCTCAGAAGATGTGACTAAAAGAATGTCTTCGTTCCGCACCACAGCTTCAATTAAAACATCTTTGTCATCATTTTGAAACTCTGGTTCTATGAAATCAATACTTGGTGATGCGGGGATGTCAATTTGAGCCCTTGCGTTTATCTTGCATACAACTTTCCAATCCTTTCTAGGACTGGTTCAACCCGGATATTAATAATAATAAACCTATGGTGTTTGTACTGCTAAGACAAAATGTTCATATTTGTTGAATCATTTTTTATAGGGCACATCGACAAGTTTATATCGAGGATGGACAACAATACCAACATGAGGTGTTGGATTGAAAAATTAACATTTGAATAACACAGTTCTTTTAACTAGGAGGGCTTCAAATTCTAACTCGATCACTTGGACTAGAGTCCCGTAATAGTCATATTCAGTTTAATTGTATACGGGTCCTTTAATGCATACCCCCATATTATCCATTTCCCAGTATCTACCATATAATTTAGTATGAAATTTAAAACTATTCACATAGTAACCATTGTACATTTTAACCTCTCTTAGGGAACCTCGTGCTATACTTCGAAGATAATAATTGGAAATTTTTTTTACACGGATATGAACCTGTAAACAAAATTAAGTGGATTGTTTAGATTACAATTATAAATTTTTATCAGAACAATACAATTATTTTGAGTTTTTTATTATAAGTAAACAAACATATTTTTCAAAAAATGATTGAAATTCTTTGTCTGTCATAGTATTGATTGCTTCTTCATTTATGTTTGGAAATTCTTTACATTTATCTGTAACAAAATCAATAAACAAAAGAAATTAAAAATATTTGATATATTGATAGGAAATAGTAAATTATAATGCGTAATAGAAGTCATTTGACAATTATGAAATACGTACTCAATGAATGGTAGAACCTTTGGACAATTTATTAGGACATATAGATGAGGCACAATATATTCATAGTCTGCTAGATACATTTTCCCTTAAGCACCAATTCCTTTACCCGGAGGCTTGAAAATTTCAAATATATCATTATCCACATTATCATTACGATAAACCTCATTCTGCTTTTCTTTAAGTGGAAGAGTTGGGTATTCTTCTTTGAAATAGAATGATACAAATTTTACTGCCTCATCCATAATATATCTTATTGATATAGAACCTTCAATTTGTGCCTTATTCATTATTCTATGCTTTATTTTCCTCAAGTATCTACAAAAAAGATTATTGAAAATTACAAGTCATTTGTGTGTATATATAAATATATATATAAATATATATAGGAAAAGAATTGGTTTAGCTAATTAATATTACCTTTCTAAACGTACATCCAACGAAAATGGACAGGACCAGCAATCCTTGCTTCGTAAGCCAAGTGCACTGAAAAATATTCCATTTCATCAAAAAAACTAGGAGGAATGATTTTTTCAAGATTGCATAAGATAACAAGAATTTATTCATCCAAATTCCTCAACTCCTCATTAGTCAATGAAGAAGAAGTTAATTGCTTGAAGAATAAAGAAATCTCAGTTATCGGCTCTGATATTCTATTTGGTAGGAATTCTCGAAAAGTAATTGGTAACAAAATATGCAAGAATACATCACAATCATAACTCTTCATGCCAAACATATTAAGTTTTTTTGCATCCACGCATCTCTCCAGATTGAAAGCATCCACACATTTGGAAATCTATGTTTTTTTACCCACTCCAACACAACCTTCTTCTGTGATTTATTCAAAACAAATGAGACATCAGGGTATTTATTGGTGACAAGATTTTTTGTAAATTATGGATGACAACAATATTTATTCAACTCATCTTTTGATTTGTATATGTCCTTAGTTTTCTATGGAATGTAAAATAATGTATTGAAAATATTGGCAGAGACATTCTTCTCGATATGCATAACATCAAGATTGTGCCTGAACAAGTGTTAACACAAGTAGGGAAAATCCAAGAAAATACTTCTTTTATTAGACCCACAATTCTTAGATATAGCTGCATTCACAACCTCAACATTAACATATATCACCTTTTTCAACCATCTATTATTCAATTCTTATAGAATATCATCCCCAGATCTAACCCCGGGAATTGTTTAGTAACCTTTCTATTCTTAATGAAGTCTTTGGTGTTACGTCGATATGGATGATTAATAGACAAAAACTTCCAATGATTGTCGAACCACAACTATTTTCCACTCTTAGTTAATCTAAAAGTACCAGAATCTTCCATACAATGCAAACATACCAACAAACTAGTTGTACTCCGCCCAGACATCATAGAATATGCTAGAAAGTCATTTATGGTTCACATGAGGAAAATGTGCATGTAAAAATTTTGCCATTTGGAAATATCTTAAGTTTGAACCCCAACACCCCAAATATTTTTCAACTCCACTATCAATGGCTACAAGAAAATATATATCTTCCCCTTTGGATTCATAGGCCTCGGCACTAACATAGTTAAAAATATAAATTCCTCCTTCACTCATAAGTCTGGAAGAAAATTATACGGGATCACCACCACAGACCACAAAGAATATTGCTGTTCAGATTGACTAAATGGTTAAAAACCATAAGCAAATAAACCCAGCCTAATATTTCAAACTTGAGAAAAAAAATCATGAAACCACCCATAACAATATTTCCAAGCAGGTGCATCGAAAGGGTGACACATCTTACCATCTTCCATATGATGCTCTGAATGCCACCTCATTTCATTAGCTATTGCGGTTGATGCAAACAATCTCTGTAACCAAGAAGTTATTGGGCAATAGTGCATCTTCTTATACGACACCTTCAACTTACATATATACAATCTATTTTCAGAACCCCTAATCTTTTGCTTGTACTGAGCATGCCCACATATTTTACAACTGTTAAGGTCACCGCCATCACCCCAGTATATCATACAGTTGTTCACAGATCAATGAATGAGTTGTACGGTTAATCCCAAGCAGCTAACTAACTTCTTCATGCTGTAGAAATCCAATGGAATCAGATTATCTTATGGCAACAATTCTTGAATGATATTAGACATATTATCAAACTATGCCTGTGAACACATATGTCTGCACTTTATTTCTAACATCCTTATGGTTGTAGAAAGTTGAGTATGCTTAGAATTTCTCTCATATACAGGTTTGTCTCAAGCTCGAATTATATCATAAAAATTACTTGCCTCGGCATTGGGTTCCTCTTTTGGGTTGAATTCAAGACAATAAGCATCAAAAACCATGTTATAGTATGTAGTGTGATTAATATTATCTGAGACCATCTGATCGGTTTCACTTACTGACATCCGTACTAAACTTGTACACATTTAGTGGACTTGCTTCTCACCATGGTATATCGAAACATAGTAATCTACCATAGAACCATTTCTATATAAATGCATCTTCACAGTCTAAATATTCAAAAACTCTTTATAATAACTTTTAACTAAAGTGCAAGGACATCAGATATCTTACCACCATTCACACACTCAGAATGTCTTAGAGCAAACTCAACAAATTCATCAACTTTATTTCCCCATTCATTAGATAACATTCCTTTAATTATAAACCATTGTAAATCTACTCATGATCATCTTTCATGACTAGTTAAAAAAAATCATTTTATTTAACAAACAAATTGTCTCTAATTATAGTTATATATATTTATATAGACATTTATTTAGATAAAGAAATATTTATATATAGTTATACACAAATAGTTTAAAATAATATTGTATGTTGTTATACATATAATTATAAATATAGTTACATGTGGTTATACATATAGTTACACATACAGTTAAACGTATATTTATACATGTAGATTTATAGATTTGTTAATTTAATTTTATATATTTATAGATATAGTAATGTATAGGTATAGATATAGTAAAATAATTTTTTATATAGTACTATATATATATATATATATATATATATATATATATATATATTAAATATAAGCTGTAAATTTAATATTTAAATATAATTATGCATAAAACTTTTAAAGTTATACACATAGTAAGATACAATTATTTATAGTTATATATTATTTTACATATAATATATATAGTTATAAATAGTTATTTATAATAAAACATATAGTTATATATAGTTAAATTAATACATGTAGTTATAAGTGGTTATACATAAATATAAACAACATTATAAAAAAAATTTGTTTTAATTATTTTAATACATAAATGTATATATAGTTACAAATATAGTTATATATAATTATATAGTCATTTATTTAGTTATACAAATATTTATATTTAGTTATACACATATAGTTTAAACTAATGTTGTATGTTGTTATACATGTATTTATAAATATAGTTACATGTCGTTATACATTTATTTATAAATTAATATTTTATAAAAAAATACATAGATTCTTGCTCCTACTAAAATTTATACAAATTAAATAATTGAGTAATATTTTTACAAATAGCTTTTAACTTTTATTATTTTTATTAAAATAATAAATATATCTTTCTTTAATTATCTTCTCACTTTATGTAATTTTTTGAATTTTAAAAATTATTAATGATATCATATAATATGAAATTTTATATCTTTAAATTATTTCATATTATCTTTGTAAACATTAATATGAATTCTTAAAAATTTATAACCATAAAATATAAATTTTTATATATTTTTTAACATTAAAAGTATTTTATAACTTTTAGGTGAGTAGCTAGAAGACAAATCATCTTTTCATTTATGTCTTATTATATGAAGTTTGTTAATTTTGTACCTATTGATATTTTTTTTATATGGCTAAACATATTTTTTTAATATTTATATATTTATTGATTAATTAATAATATAATAAAAAATTGTAAAGTTTTTGTTTTTCATTTGTACCTTGCTACACGCACATTAATTTTGTTGAAAAAATTTTGATAGTAAATAAAATTAATGAGTATTTTTGTATTATATATATATATATATTGTTTATTTAATGGTTTAATAATTAAAAATATAAATATTTTCCTGAATATACATTCTGTCTCTCGATGCCAATGCATCTCTAACACTTGAACAGAATTCCTCCGCATTCCACCATCTATCTCTCGACGCCGATGCAACAAAATTTAATCGATGTTTAAGTTTTAATTTGTTATTGATTTGAAGTACATTTTATATATTTATTCTTCATCAATATATTGGATTGCTTAATTGAAGATTAAGCATTTTGATTCAGTTTTTTTGTTTCTGAAAATCTTTTTTAATCACAATGGTATACTTGGATTGCGTATATAAACTTATTCGTATAAATACTTCATGTATTTGTGATATAATACATTGTCATTGTGTTGATTTTGATGGTGACAATATACAAAATCTATATATAAATAGAATATGTACTTAGGTATGCCGACTTGATATCTACAAAAATAGTATACATCAATATGCATGTGTATTTTATACATAACTAGTTTACATACTTAGGTATGCCAACTTGATATCTAAATAACTAGTATATATACTTAGCTATGCTGACTTGATATCTACATAACTAGTATATATTTTTACATCAATATAAACAGTATACATACTTAGGTATGCCGACTTGATATCTACAAAAATAGTATACATCAATATGCATGTGTATTTTATATATAACTAGTATACATACTTAGATATACCAACTTGATATCTACATAACTAGTATACATACTTAGGTATGCCAACTTGATATCTACATAACTAGTATACATACTTAGGTATGCCGACTTGATATCTACATAACTAGTATACATTTATAT
This sequence comes from Sapria himalayana, assembly GCA_029783825.1. NCBI lineage: Eukaryota > Viridiplantae > Streptophyta > Magnoliopsida > Malpighiales > Rafflesiaceae > Sapria > Sapria himalayana. The sequence continues at coordinate 95,049 of JAREIK010003472.1, forward strand.
ATCAATATAAACAATATACATACTTAGGTATGCTGACCTAACTATATATATACAGTATACAAAAAATAGTATACATAAACATGCGTGTAATTTAAATAAGTGTATTTAAACATAACTATACATCAATATCCATATGTGATATAATTTGAATTTTTTATATAAGTGTATTTTACTATATATATATATAACTAAAAAATAGTATACATAAACATTATTATATAAATTTAACAACGTATATTTAATATACATATATATACACATTTATATATAATTATATATAAATCTATTTAACAATAAGTATATAAACATATTACTATATTAAAATGTATTTATGTACATTAATATACATAACTATATAAAAACAATATACAAAAAAAAATACAAAAACATAAGTATATATAAATATAACCATGTATATTTAATATACACAAATATAAATAGATATATAACTTTTTATAAATGTATTTAACAATATGTATATCAACATATTACTATATATAAATGTATTTATCTACATCAATACCTATACATAGTCATATGTCTAAATATATATAATTACATGAAAAAATATATATAACTACATCTACAACATGTATAAATATATGCTTCAGAAACATAATATCCATTCATATCATTCATCTCATTTATACATGTTTTTTTGGATATTGTATAAATCTTTATCATTTTCCCATATATTTTAGGAACTTGAATTTAATTCTTTCAATCTTAAATATTTTTTTATTATATTTTTATATGTTTGTATAAATCATTATGATTTAATATGTTTAGGGTTTTTATTTTTGTTTCACTTAATATCATTTAACTAAAATTGATTTCTAATAAAATGTTAATTTGTTAAAATTTATTTTGTAATTTTCAAAACAAATCATATATGTTTGTGTAATAAATATTATAAAAAAATTTTTAAAATATATATGTGATGTTGTTTCAATTTACAAAGAAAAACTTTAAAAATAAAATTTATTTACGAAATAAAATTTGTACCTCATAATATTCAATATGTTATATTTATTATAAATAAATAATATTTGAAATGTATCTATTAATTACAAAAAAAAACAATGTAATGTATTAAATTAAAAAAAATTAAAAAATTTATTTTAAAAAATAAATTCATATATTATTATGGTCATTTATATTTTTTGAATAAAATAAAATAATAATTACTTGTATAAAAATTTACTTTTGTATTTATATGGTAATCTATTTTGATTGAACATAATTAAATAAATATTTGCTTTTTCATGAAACATAAAAGGCATGTATTTATATGCACTACATTATTTTTGTTTGAATTTTGAAGATTCTAAAAATTTATTAATAACAATAAATAATAGGTATAAATTTATTATAGACATTAATATTTTAATAAAAAAAGTATATAGACAAGCAAAAATAATATTATCTATTTATCAATTATATTTTCATTTTTAACATAATTAAAAAACCAAAATAAATTACAAATATGTCAATTTCATTTATTTTTGAATATAATGATAGTTATTTTAATATAAATATTAAAAAACAACTATTTAAATATAATAGAAGCTCATATATTTAATTCATGATTTCATGTTACGTATTAATATGCTTCACAAACACACACACACACACACTCATGCACATAAACACACACAAATATTTGTTTTAAATATAAAAAATTTATAATATTTTATAAATTGTGTACATTATTTAATATTTTATTTTAATTAAATTTACTAGATCGAGAAATTTTAAATACATTTACACACACAGAGACACACACGCACACACACACACACATATATATATATAATAGTTTCATATGTACCATTAAAAATACATTATGTATATAGGTATATGTGTGTATTTGTGTGGGTGTACAGAAATATATGCATGTATATAAGTATATACACACAACTTTGAAAATGTAGATACATATGTGAATATATGCAAAAGTACAAAAATGTGTATGCTGATATATAATGTATATTAATGTATATTAATGTATATTAATGTATATTAATGTATATTAATGTATATTAATGTATATTAATGTATATTAATGTATAAATGTGTGTGTGTGTAGGGTAGTGTATATGCACTTATATATTTATGCATATATATGTAAATATCAACATTAATTTTGAGATGAAAAATACTTGAGCACATAAACATTAACATGTTCCACAGATTCATGAGAGCAGGAGCAAAAAGTAACATTATTGCAAGATACAACAATTCTCCCATCTATAACACTTTGCCTCAAATTTTAATCAGAGTAATACTCGCAATGATAAAGGTTTATTCAAAACTAAATACCATGGTGTTACATTTTCATTCAATAGTATAATATGTTCAAATAAAAAAATCTATATAATATCTTCTTCAACAACTCTTCTATCTTCTTTTTCTAGCCTTGATAAGCTATTTTCAATTTTGATTATATGTACATTTCTTATCTAATATCTCTAGTTCAAACTATTTTAATAATAAAATCCATCAAATCAATCTAGGATTGACATCTTACTTTTCTATGAGATATTTGATTATAGAATATTTAGTATATACTATGACTTTGGTCCCCACTAAATATGATATTAATTTGCCAAAAGAAAAGATTGTTGATACAAGTTCTTTCTCTATATTTGTGTAATTCAATTGGGCATTTTAGCATGTTTTGTTATCATTGTATATAATAACTATTTATAATATTTGTATAACTATATAAAACTCTTCATAATTATATTTAACTATATTTGTAACTATGTAAACTATTTTTTAACTATATTAATAACTATATATAACTATTTTTTAAACTATATAATATTTTATAACTATATGAGTAATTCTATATAACTATATTTTTAACAAAATATATCATATGTATAGTAATATATAACTATATATAATTGTATTTTACTATACATATAACTATAAAAATATTATATATAACAATATCTTTAACTACATACAAATTTATAACTATATGTATATAATTATATATAAATATTTGTATATCTATGTAATACTCTATATAATTAAATATAACTATATTTGTATCTATGTAGACATATATGTATTCATATAATTAAATCTATATATGTATTTATAAATTTGTATATATTTATGTATAACTACTTATAACTACTTGTATTAATATATTTATATATAATTATATATTTAACTATATATAACTCTATTTTTAATTATATATACTATAGGTATAAGAACATATAAAGGTCGACCTCTCTCTCTAGTGACTATCTCTTGAGGTCTATTTATTCTTTTTATTTCTCTCATCAAATCTATTTACTGCCATACGACAAAGGGATTGAGATTTAGTGGAAGAAATGGGGTTTACGTTCACAAAGTTGATTAGCAGGCTCTTTGCCAAAAAGAAGATGTGGATTTTGATGCTAGGTCTTGATACTGGATGAAAGAAAACCATTCTGTATAAGTTGAAGCTTGGTAAAATTATCACCACAATTCCTAATATTGTCTTCAATGTAGAGACTATTAAATAGAAAAACATCAATTTCATTGTGTGGGATGTTAGGGGTCAAGACAAGATTCTCCCTTTCTAGAGGGATTACTTCCAAAAAACCCAAGGTCTCATATTTGTGGTGGACAACAATAATAGAGATCGAGTAGTTGAAGCCAGAGATGAGTTGCATAGGATGCTAAATGAGGAAAAGCTTCGTGATGCAGTTTTACTGGTATTTTCCAATAAGCAAGATCTTCCCAATGTGATGAATGCAGCTAAAATTACAGACAATTTAGGACTTCACTCTTATTTCCAATGTCATTGGCACATTTAGAGCACCTATGCTACCTCTGGAGAGAGCCCCTACGATGGTCTTGATTGGATTTCCAATTACATTGCCAACAAATCATAAACAATTTTAGCAGGATTAAGCAAACTTTGTGACATATTTGGATGTGGATCTAATTTTTACCTATTCTGTTTCAGTTTTGTTCTGTTATGTGGATGAAATCATCTATTTCTAGGGGGATTCAAATTGTATTTATATTTATATATTGCATGCCTGAAATACAAGACTGCATTTACATTGTTCAGATCTGTTGTAAGTCAAACTTGTTTGTTTTTTGTTTTTTGTCTTTTTGCCTTTGGATCCCAAAGGTATAAAAACATATAACTATAAATAATTATCTTTGACTATATGTATAACTTTAAAATAGTATAGATAACTATATTTAAAAATATATTTAACAACAAATATTTAAAAAACATTTTTATATATTAGTATATAAAAAATGTTTTTTACCATATATATACCTATAGATAATTATATGGATACATACATATATATATATCTACATGTATAAATATAAGTATAACTATATGTGTAACAATATGTATGACCACATGTAACAATATTTATAATTACATGTATAATAACATACAACATTATATTTAACTATATGTGTATAACTATATATAAATATTTCTATACCTATATATACATATTTGTATAACTATATAACAATCTATATAATTAAATATACCTATATCTGTAACTATGTATACATATATGTAAATTTATATATTTATTTATAACTTTATATATTTATGTATAACTATTTGTATGAATATATTTATATATAACTATATGTTTAAATATATAATAAATATTAATAGCTATATATATTATATGTATAATAACGTATAACAATAAATAATTGTATCTTATTATATATATAACTATAATAGTTTTATATATGACTATATTTAAATATATAATTTACATCTTATATTTAATATACATTTGTATATATTAGTATATAAAATTGTATTTTACTATACCTATACATAAACAAATGTATAAATATATAAAATTATATGAATAAATATATTTATCTACATGTATAAATATAAGTATAACTATATGTGTAACTATATGTATAACCACATGTAACTATATTTATAATTACATGTATTAAATCATAAAACTTTAGGTTTAATTATATTTGTATAACTATATGTATATATTTGTAAAACTAAAGAAAACTTTATATAATTAAATATAACTATATTTTTTACAATTTATACGTATATGTATAAATATATGTAAATATATATATTTGTTTATAACATTGTATATATTTATGTATAACTAAATATAACTACTCGTATGAATATATATATATATATATATATATATAACTAAATGTTTAATGATATATAAATTTATATAACTATATATATCATATGTATAATAACATATAACTATAAATAATTTTATCTTACTATATGTATAACTATAAAAACTTTATACATAACTATATTTATATATATACTTAATAACATATATTTAATATACATTTTTATATATCAGTATAAAAAATATATATTAGTATATCCATACCAATACATAACTATATGTATAAATATATGAAATTATATGTAAAAATATATATACATACATGTATAAATATAAGTTTAACTATACATTTAACTATATGTATAACCATATTTAACTATATTTATAATTATATGTATAAAAACATACAAAATAATTTTTAACTATATCTATATAACTATATATAAATATTTGTATAACTATAAAAAACTCTATATAAATAAATATAACTTTATTTTTAATTATTTATATATATATATGTAAATCTATATAATTGTTTATAACTTTGTATATATTTATTTATATTTACTTTAACTACTTGTATGCATATATCCATATATAATTATATGTTTAACTATATGTAACTATTTATAACTACATTTACAATATGTATACGAACATATAATTATATATGGGATAATACTAATTCATTACACTAACTTAAAATTAAATGGCAAAAGATATAATAACAAAAATATGTAAGCACATACCATGAGAGTGTCCGTTGGTCCAGCTCAAATATCGTATAATACAAATAAGGGTCGTACTCTTACCTAACACTAGCCCGTGGGCCTCATGCTCAAATATGAACTTATGTATAATAAAAGATGTAATATTTGATAGGTTTGCACGGAAAAAATTTTATTTTATTTTATATAATTCTTTATTCTAACATTGCACTCTATGTGTCTCTATGTCCCTCTCTAATTCTTTCTATCACTCTCTTCCTCTTTTTCTTTAAGTGTCATAATTTCTCTCTTATTATTTTTTTTCTTGCTCTTCTTTCTTGCATGTTCTCTCTCTCTCACTCTATCTCCCCCTCTCTCCCTCTCTCTCTCTCTCCCTCTTTCTCTCTCTCTCTTCCTCTTCCCCCCTCTCTCCCTCTCTCTCCCTCTCTCCCCCCTCTCCTTCTCCCTTTCACCATTTCTCTCCCCCTCTCTCTCCCTCCTTCTCACTCCCTCTCTCCTCTCTCTATCTCCCCCATCTTCCCATTTCTCTACCCCTCTCTCTCCCCACCTTCTCTCTCTCTCTTTCTCCCCCTCTCCTCCTTCAAACTTTAAATGTCTTTCTTTTTTGCTTTCCTTTCTTGTATATTATTATATTTTGCTCCCTTTATCTAGTATTACTATGATATATATTAATCTTTATCATGCTAAAAATTACTTTATCTATTCATGTAGATTCTGCAAATACATTGCCTCGATATTCATGATATTTAATTTTTAAATATTCATCTATACGTAATTTTATTTAATTATTTGTATATTTTGAAGTAATAGAATGTTTTATTCAAAATAATGATCGGGTATTATTTTTTGTATATAAAATAGGGAAAATGAGTTCGGATCATCAATAGATGTACATAAGGTTTATTAATGGTTTTTTGAATAAAGATTTTTTGATTGGACTTGAAACTTTCATCAATTTTGCATGTAGTCAATTGAGATTGATGGATGGAGAATTAATTAAGTGTCCATGTAATCATCGCAAGTGTCACAATATTCCTTTTCGTGATGCAAATACTATGAGATACCATTTGACTCAATATGGCTTCGTGCCAAATTATTTTGTTTGGATATATGATGGGTAAAGTACAATGGCTCTGAATATTGAGCAAAATAAGGGGTACTGAATCATTTGCTTGTGGTGAAGAATCATCAAACACATTTCATAAAATGATCACGGAAGCTGATGGTGCCGACTTCAATATGGATAACATGGATGAACCACCTAATCCTGAAGCTCAGAAATTTTATGAAATGCTTAAAGCTGTAGATAAAGAGTTGTGGCCTAGTTGTAAAACACATTCACAATTGTCACTTGTAGCTCAACTTATGAGCATTAAGTTAGAAAATCATATGTCTGAGAAATTATTTGATCAGGTGGTAAAACTTATGAACGAGATTGTTCCAGATAATAATTTGATCACTAATAACTTTTACAACACTAAGAAGTTACTATGAGGAATGGATCTACCAGTTGAAAAAATAGATTGTTGTTTAAATGGATGTATGTTATATTGGGGTGGTGATAGTGATTTAATTAGCTATAAGTTTTGTGATCATCCTCAATTTAAAACGGCACCTTGTGTTGTAGATATGCGACAAAAATTAAATGTTGTCTATAAGAAGATATATTATTTTCCATTAATTCCTAGATTATAGAAACTATATGTATCAAATGCTACAGAAAATGATATGAGGTGGCATTCTGAGCATGAGGTTGAAGAGGGGTAATGCGTCATCCATCAGATTCACTTGCTTGGAACCATTTTAATAATACACATCAAGATTTTGTAGTAGAAAGTCAAAATGTTAAATTGGATCTTTACACTGATTGATTTCAGCCATTTAGGCAACCTGGACAATAGTATTCAACATGGCCAGTGATAGTTACATCTTATAACTCTCCATGGTTGTGTATGAAGGAGGAATATATGTTTATGTTAATATTGGTTCCAGTGCCATAAAATCCATAAGACATGCTGGATATTTTCTTATAGCTTCTTATTGCAGAGTTAAATCATTTATGGGATGTTTTCTTATAGCCTCTTATTTTAGACTTATATCATATGCGGGCAGCCCTTTTGTGAATGATAAGTGACTTTGTTTCATATTCAATATTGTCTGGCTGGAGTCTACAAGATGATTCACATGCCCATATTGCATGACAAATTCTAATACATTTACCCTCAAATTTAGTGGTTAACTTTCATGGTTTGATAACTATCGTAAGTTTCTGCCTACGAATCATCCATTTCGAAGAAATTGAACTGCATTTCGAAAAAAAAAACTGTGATGATAGTTGCACCAATAGTTCATTCAGGAGATGATATTATGATAAATATTCAGAGGTTGGGTTTGAAGAAGGTAACTAAAAAGGATGCTTCTAAAAGTAATGGACCAATAGGCAATATATTTAGTTGGAGGAAACATAGTATATTTTGAAGCTTCCCATATTGGAAGTCCAATTTAATTCCTCATAACTTTGATATAATGCATATTGAAAAAATTGTGTTCGATAGTGTTTTCAACACTGTCCTTAATGTAGACAGAAAAATAAAACAAACTTTAAAATCAAGACAAGAGCTGAATGATTACTGTCAGTGTCCTGAATTGAAACTAAATGAGATAATAGGAAAATTTTTTAAAGCTTGCTACACACTTGATAAGAAGGCAAGACAGATATTGTGTGAATTGGTTAAAATTTTGAAATTCCCTGATTGATTTGTGTCAAATATGGGTAGATACATGGATATGAAGAATCTTAAGTTATTTGGAATAAAAAGTTATGACTGTCATGTATTTATGCAGAGATTAATACCAATTGCATTCCATGAATTACTTCCACTGAGTATTTGGAAGGTCCTTATAGAACTTAGTTTTTTTTTTCAAATAGCTAACTACAACCACAATCAAAATAGATGACATGGTGAGGCTGGAGAATGACATTCTACTTATTATTTCTAAGATTGAATGGATATTCCCACAAAGTTTTTTTTGTCTTAATGGAGCATTTGCCGATCCATTTGGCATATGAAGAAAGAATAGCAGGGTCAATGAAATACATGTGGATGTATTTTTTTGAGAGGTAAATACATATAATTTGTAGTGTTTTATTATTTCATACATAACGTAATAATGTAATTTAATATAATTGAAACCTGGCATTGTGGTTGTAGGTATCTTATTAAGTTGAAATTGAATAATAGAAACAAGGCAAAAGTTGAAGGTTCAATTTGCAATGCATATTTAGTAGAAGAAGCATCATCATTTTGTTCTTATTATTTTGAGGATCATGTCAATACAAAGAATAGAAATGTGTTTGCGGAATGATGAAGGTCATGTGTTGGTAGAAGATGTGTTTGTGGACAAACTATCTATCTTCAAGCATCCTGGAAGAGAATCTGGAAGAGCAATGAAAAGATGCATAACAGATGAAGGGTAAAAAGTAACTCGGAGGTATTTTTTACTTAATTGTGAGGATGTTGCACCATATATTGAGTATGTATATCCAAAATGGTTGCATGTTTAATCATATTTTAATTTTATCTTTAATAGGAATTATTAAAAATTGATATACATTTTTCTCTCTCATTTTATATTTCTGCAACAACCTATCCTCGGTATTTCGTTAATGGATATAAATTTCACACAATCAGGCATGGTTCTTCTAAAACAACATTGAATAGTGGTGTATGCTTTAAAGGCTCAGGTTATAGTGGAGATGAGATTAATTATTATGGTCAACTCAAAGAAGTTATTGAGTTGGAGTATCCTGGACTCGAAAATAACAGGATTGTATTATTTAAGTGCGGGTGGTTTGATCCTACATGAAATATGGGCACAAAGATTCATTAGAATTATAAGCTTGTGGATGTTAACCATAAACGTAGATATAATCGATATGCGCCATTTATTATGGCAGTTCAAGTCGCCCAAGTATATTATTATACATATCCAAGTTTATCTCATGATAAGAGAGATTGGTGGGTGATTTGAAAAATCAAACCTCCATCAAAATTTGAAGTACCAACATCGCAAAAATAAAGTGCATGCTTAGATATTGCACCGGCATTCCAGGAAGATGACATAAATAATATTGAGCTTGTGAATGTAGATGAAGATCCATAATATTTTTGTGATTCAAATGATGGCATAATAACAATTGAAGATGAACAAATTCTATCTAAAGATGAGTTCGAACTTCTACCATAATTAGTCGAAATATCAGAAGATCCATTAGGGGATGACAGTGATTCTGATAATTAAATTGTTATAATTTTATTATAATATTAAACTATTACATAATTTTTATATTTTGTTGAAATATATCAGTGTGTTTTATTTTTAAATGCATGCTTGTTCATCATATCTCTATTATTTATTCTATGTTTTATTTTGTACCACAGATGGCACCTAAAGGATGTGGTCGTGGTGGAGGTGGACGTGGACATAGAAATGAACCAAATTCATCTAGTATGTTACATCATGTTGCAGAATTAGTACCATCTCATAGCCACCATATCCAAACTTCAACATCACAATTACCATCTTCATTTCTATCACCATCACCATCATTGAGACCTCTACTATCACCTTTATGAGATGTAAGCCCACAACCTATTGTGCTTCCTGCACACACTTTTGATCCATCTCTATCTTCTACACCATATTTTACATTGATGTTCCCTCATTTACAAAACCACCGACTTCATTAAATATTGTACCTTCCTCTATAGTCAGTGCAAAGTTGGAAATTGAGATTGTCGATGGGAAGTAAAAGAAATATGTAAAAGGGACTTGAATACAAAATTTCGATGTTACGGTTAGTGGTTTTTTTTATTGTTATGATTTGCTTGTTTTCATTGTTATTTATTTATTTGAATAGTTTTATTCCATCTCACATGTGTTCGACTATAATTACAATGTCTTTTAAGAAAATGGTTGCTTCTAAAGCATTATCCAGGAAGAAAGTTTCTAAATCAACATAAGAGTCATATTTTAATGACTTTCAGGTAAAAATAACAAAATAAAAGTATTGAAAAATAATTATCTAATTACTTAACTATTATGTTGGTTATTATTCAAGTAGTAAATAATTATGTTCTTGTTGTTAATATAAATCTTTTGTGATTTTTCTATATATAGAATTAGTGCACATAGGCACCCAAATTTGATGGAAAGATAAAGTCATTATGGGAGATCAAAGCTGCTCAATGGTATTCTGATTTTGTCCATAAATTGAAGAATATTAAAGAATGTTTGATTTTATATCTGAGGATGACTGGCCTGAGTGGCTTAATTATTGGGAGGAGCCATATGTGAAAAAAAAAATCAGATATTACTGCTGCCACTAGCCTGAGTGGCAGCTGTGGCAGCAGGAGCACTAGTAGAGGCAAGAGCAGCAGTGGCAGGGGCAACAACAGCAGCATAAGGATCGACAGTGACAGCATGAGCAGCAGCAATGGCAACAAATGTAGTATATATGGTTGTATATAGTTAGTATATACGTACATATAATACTATAGTATTGTTAGTACATATATACTGAGTATATATGTACTCAATATATATGTATGCATAATACTATAGTTTATATGTTCATATACTATAGTAATATATGTACGAGTGAAATGTAGTATATATGTACATATTTACTACAGTAATATATATTTATAAAAACATAGTTTTTTTATTTGATTTGATTTGATTGAGTGGTTTAAATTTCTTACAGATATGGTACCACATTATTTCCCATACGAAGCTTGTATAAGTGAAGGGATTTTTCAACAGAAATGATACCCCGTGAATCAAACAGCTTTTTCATAGTAGAAAGTTGGTGCCAAGGAGTTGAGGGAGAGAAAGCAACGTCAATGCATGGATAGATTATACTTTATGCACTGTCAGTAGATACATTGATTAATAAGATGTAATAAAATTTTGTTATTTTTTTTGTTTTAGTTATTTAAAATATTGTATTAGAATAAGATATTAAATGAATTTTTTTTGTTTAATTTAAAATTTTCATTTATAGTTTTGGTTTTTATTCAATTTAATTTAATAATATTATATTATTTAATTAAATTTTTGTCGAAGCTGTATGACAATCAACTTTAATTTGTGTTTGTTCATGTCTATAATAACTATTTTTATATATTTGTGAATATCTTTGTGTGTCTCCAAAATTTTTGGGTAGAGTTTTAGCCAATTTTGGTTTGTAAAAGCCTATTATCAGTAGCGATAGTAGCGGTGGTGGCTGGAGTGGCTGTAGTGGCGGGTAGAGACGATAGCGGGGCAGCGACGGCTGTGGCAGCAATGGAAGGAGTGTCAACGATGGCGGGAGTAGCAGCAATGACAACAAATGTGGTATATACATATGTATATAGTTAGTATATACGTCCATATAATACTGCAGTATTTTATGTACATATATACTGAGTAAACAGGTACATAGTATATATATACGCATAATACTATAATATATATGTACATTTACTACAGGTAATATATGTATGAGTCAAATACTAGTATATATTACATATTACTGTAGTAATATATATTGACAAAACATAGTTTTTTTAAAATTTATTTAATTTGATTAAGTAGTTTAAATTTCTTACAGATATGATATTACATTGTTTCCCATACGATGCTTGGTATAAGTGAAGGGATTTTCAATAGACATAAAGTACCATGACTTATACAACTTTTTTGCAACAGAAAGTTGGTGATCAGAGGAGCAGAGGGAGAGAAAGTTACGTCAATGCATGGATAAATTATACTTTATGCACAGTAGGTAGATACATTGATTAATAAGATGTAATATAATTTTATATTTTGTTATTTTAGTTATTTAAAATACTATATACGAATAAGTTATTAAATTAATTTTTTTTGTTTAATTTAAAATTTCATTTCTATTTTTATTCAATTTAATATAAAAATATTAATTATTTAATTAAAATTTTGTTGAAGATGTATAACAATCAACTTTAATTTGTGTTTGTTCATGTCTATAATATTTGTTTTTATATATTTGTGATATGTTTGTGTGTCTCTGAATTTTTAGGGTAGAATTTTAGCCTATATAGGTATGTAAAAGCCTATTAGTAGTAGTAGTAGCAGCGGCAACGGTGACATCAGTTGAAATGATGGCAGTGGCAGTGGCGGCAACAGAAGTGGTGGCAGCAGCTGTGGTAGCTATGGCAGCGATAGCGGCGGCATTAGTGGCTATGGCAGTGATAGTGGCAGCTACGCAGCTGCCAGCAGCAACAGTGGCGGCAACGGCGGTGGCGGCGATGACATTGGTGGCATTAGTAGTGGTGGCAGTGACCGTGGCTTGCGACTATGGTGGCGGCGATGGCGGAGGCATCGGCGGGTAGTAGTAGCGATGGTAGTAGTGGTAGTAGTGGCAGCAGTGGCAGCACGGCAACGGCATCGGTGGGAGTGGTAGTAGCGGAGGTAGTGGTAACGCGACAATGGCGGTAGCAGCGATAGTAGTGGCAGAGGTGGCAATGGTGGTAGCAGTGGTGGTAGTGGTCACAACAGCAGTAGCGGTAGCACCATCTGCAAGTGCAGTGGTGACCACCACTGAATCAGACAGTGGTGGTGGCAGTGGCAGTGATGGCAGCATCGGTGGCATCTACAGTAGTGGCGGCAGTAGAGGCAGCGGTAGTAGTAGAGGTATTAGTGTAGCGGTAGTAGTAGTAGTGGCATTGGCAGTGATAGTGGCATTGGCAGTGATAGCAGCAGTGGCATGAGTGGCAACGGTAGCATGAACAGCAGCAATAGCAACAAATGCAGTATATACATACGAATAAAGTCAGTATATATGTACATATAATACTACAATATTTATGTACATATATACTGAGTATATTTGCACTCAGTATATATGTATACATAATACTACAGTTTTTAGTACATATACTGTAGTAATATATGTATGAGTGAAATGCTAGTATATATTTACATATATAATATAGGATTATATATTTATCAAACATAACATATTTTTATTTTTAATTTGACTAAGTGGTTTAATTTTCTTACATATATGATACCATATTGTTTCTCATACAAAGCTTGTATAAGTGATGGGTTTTTACACAAGACATTGCGTGTCGTGACTCATCAGCTTTGGCGCACTAGAAAAATGGTAATAGGAGGAGCAGAGGGAGAGAAAGCAACATTAATGAATGGATTTATTATATAGTTTATGCATTATCGGTAGAAACATTGATTAATTAGATGTAATAAAATTTGTCTTTTTAGTTTCAATTATGTACAATATTGAATTAGTATAAGTTATTAATGCTTTTATTTTTGGTTAATTATAAATTTATTATAGTTTCTTTTATATTCAATTGTGATATAACAATTATTCAATTATTTAATGTAAAAAATTTTAATTCAATTATATTTTTCAAAGACATTCCAGTTTTGGAAATTAAACTAGATAGGAATAAAATCCACCTTGATAAATTAGCAAGGGAAAATTTCCCTTGCTAAATAGCTATGGGAAAATTCCCTAGCTAATTTAGCAAGGAGCAAATCTTTGGTTTTAGCAATGGATTTTCCCACCGCTAAATTTATTACCGCTACTGGACTATGTTCCGTCACAAAATTTAGCTACACAGCACTTTTGCTTGGGAAATCTTCCGTCAGGTTATTTTGTTTAGCACATGAAAATCTCATTTAGCTTGCTAATTAGCTAGGTAAAATATTTTTTTAGCTCGTGCTTTTTCCTATCACTAAATATTTAGCTAGGGAGACTTTCCCTCACTAAATTTTAGTAACCAACACTTTAGATAGGGAAAAGATCCGTTGTTAATCCGTCGCTATATCCTTTTAGTGATGGAAATGCCCATTTAGCTACGCAATGTCCCTAGCTATCTGAGAATTTTTATTGTAGTAAAATATAAGTATATGTGGTTATACATTTAGTTACACATATAGGTAAACGTATATATATACATGTATGTTAATTAATTTGTTAATTTAATTTTATATATTTATACATAGTAATGTATAGGTATAGATATACTAAAATATTTTTTTATACTATACTATTTACAAATATATATTAATATAAGCTGCAAATAAAATATTTAAATATAATCATGCATAGAACTTTTAAAGTTATACACTTAGTAAGATACAATTTATTTATAGTATATATTATTCTACTATAATATATATAGTTATAAATAGTTATGTATAATTTAACATATAGTTATATATTGATATATTCATACAAGTAGTTCTAAGTAGTTATAAATAAATATAAACAATGGTATAAATTTTTTTTTGCTTTAATTATATTAATACATTAATGTATATATAGTTACAAATATAGTTATATATAATTATATAAACATTTATTTATTTATACAAATATTTATATATAGTTATACACATAGTTTAAAATAATGATGTATGTTGTAATTATAAATATAGATTATAGTGGTTATACATTTAGATACACATATAGTTAAACATATATTTATACATGTTGGTTTATATATTTGTTAATCTTTTTTATTTATTTATACATATAGTAATGTATAGGTATAGATATAGTAAAATACTTTTTATATACTACTATATACAAAAATATATTAAATATAAGCTATAAATTAATATTTAAATATATATGCTTCAAACTTTTAAAGTTATACACATGATAATATACAATTATTTATAGTTATATATTATTTTACATATAATATTTTACATATAATATATAAAGTTATAAATAGTTATATATAATTAAAACATATAGTTATATATAGATTTATTCATACATGTAGTTATAAGTAGTTATACATAAATATAAACAATGTTATAAAAAAATGTTTGCTTTAATTTTATATTAATACATAAATGTATATATATTTACAAATATAGTTATATAATAATATAGACATTTTTTTAGTTATACAAATATTATATATAGTTATACATATAGTTTAAAATAAAATTGTATGTTATTATACATGTAATTATATATATAGTTACTTGTGGTTATACATTTAGTTACACATATAATTAAACATATATTTATACATGTATGTTTATTTATTTGTTAATTTAATTTATATATGTATACATATAGTAATGTATAGGTATAGATATACTAAAATACTTTTTTATATACTACTATTTACAAATATATATTAAATATAAGCTGTAAATTTATATATAAATACAATTATGCTTAAACTTTTAATGTCATACACATAGTAAGATACAATTATTTGTAGTTATATATTATTTTACATATAATATTTATAGTTATAAATAGTTATATATAATTAAACTATAGTTATATATAGATATATTCATACAAGTAGTAATAAGTAGTTATACATAAATAAAAACAATGTTATAAAATTTTTTTTGCTTTAATTATATTAATACATAAATGTATATATAGTTGCGATTATAGTTATATATAATTATATAGACATTTATTCAGTTATACAAATATTATATATATTTATCCTCATTTAGTTTAACATAATGTTGTATTTGTAATACATGTAATTATAAATATTGTTACATGTTATTATACATATAGTTACGACATATAGGTAAATGTATATTTATACATTTAGGTTTTTATATTTTTTAATTTAATTTTTTATACATATAGTAATGTATAGGTATAGATATACTAAAATACTTTTTTATATACTACTATATACAAATATATATTAAATATACACTGTAAATTTAATATTTAAATATAATTATGAATAAAACTTTTAAAGTTATACACATAGTAAGATACAATTATTTATAGTTATATATTATGTTACATAAATATATATATAATTATAAATAGTTATATATAATTAACAAATAGTTATATATAGATATATTTATACAAGTACTATAAGTAGTTATACATAAATATATACATGATATAAATAAATATTTTAATTCAATTATATGAATACATATATGTATAGAGTTACAAATATAGTTATATTTAATTATATAGTGTTACATATTTATACAAATATTTATATATAGTTATACACATATAGTTATAAATAAGTATGTAGTTAAAGATGTAATTTTATTTAGCATTTATATAGGTATACATTTAGTAAAATATAATTATATATAGTTATATATTAGTATACATAGAGTATATATTTTTTAGAAATATAGTTATATATAATTATACATATAGTTATACATTATTATATTGTTACCAATTAGTTATATAAAGTATAAATATAGTTATAAAAGTAGTTTAATTTATTATAAATATAGTTTAAAAATACTTTTATATAAAATGGTATATGATTATATAATTTAATACGTGAATCTATATAATATTTGTGACTAAAATATTTTATAAATGTTACTTAAATATTATTATATTTATATATACACTTTTATAAATAATATATAGTATATATATCACATTTATATAAACATGATAAATATTCTATAATTGAAATCAAGATGAAAATATAATTAATTGTGTCAAATATAATTAATTGTGTCGAGTCAAAATCATATTAGATTAGATTAAATTGAAGCAAATTTTAAGAAATTAGCAGGAGAAAAAAAACCTAATACCTGAATATACTGAATAATGAATTTCCGAATGTCTATATATAATTCAGAGAGACAGAGATGTTTATTAGATATTTGAATGAGAAGAACAAAGAAAAACTTACCTAAATTCTGAAGAAATATAAAATTTTTCTAATTTCGTGCTTACAATCAGCTTGTTTGGAAAAACAATGGAGTTTCGATGAATTTAGGTTATAATGACTCAGCATATGATTTTAAATCAAAAATTTAAAACAATGAATTACCAACCTAAATTATGGTCGGCAAATGGTCGATGAGAAAAATCTATAAGTATTTGGTAAAACACTTCTGTTCGTTAAATGGTCGGTAATTAGTCGGTAATTTCTATTTGCTATTTCTATCCTAATTTACTGACAATTTCCGACCCAAAACATTTTGGTCGGAAGTATGGTTGGTATTCGGTGGTGAAATGGTCAGTAATTACAGACCTAAATATTTGGTCGGTAGTTTGGTCGAAAATTATAACCTTAAAAATATATTGGATAACCACTATACAGACCATTTTTAATGGTTATATATTTTTGGTCATTAAATGGTCAGTAATCTTTCGGGATTATTTTTCTCTAATTCCCTTTTATTTATAGACCATATTATCAATCAAATATATTTGGTCGTTAATATATGGTCGTTAGTTGGTTGGGAATTTCATTAGAAGATTTTTCTCCAATGTGTCTCTTCAAATCTATAAATTAATCGTGAATTGGTCAGTAATTACTGACCTATATATTTGGTCAGTAAATGGTCGGTATGTATGAAGCTATAAATAATTTGAAAAAAGACTATACCGACCATGTATATGCTAGGTTGTTAAATGATCCGTAATATATTCGATAACCACTCTCCAAACTGATTACCAACCAAAAATATTTGATTGGTAATTATGGTTGGTCTTTGGTCATAAATTTTTTTTTTCGTTTCTCTTTTTTGGTCGCTAACTGGTCGTATTTTGGACAGTAATTAGTGATTAAATTTTTTAGTCAGTATTTTGGTAGGTATTATCGTAATTTTTAGTAGGGATAGAATCATTCATTAGTTTTTTATTGGTGATTATTGTAGACCATACCCATTAATCCAAAGCCTTTTCGTAACAACTTGACTGTGAATACGGTCATTGTAAAACTCAAGTGGGGAATGGAATACATAGGTGAGCAACCATGTGTTATTTTCCAGTGCGTTGCATTTTTTCATTTTTTTGGTTTCTTTCAAGTTTCTTTGCTTCGTTGGATTCCTATATGAACCTATAGGTGTGAAAAAATTCAATACCATGTAGCCTGTTGTCATTTCAACTTCCATTTCTATTTTGTTTGGCACTTTCTATCTTTCTTATAATTAACCATGGACTGATCCGTGAAACTAGGCAAAACAGAATATTATGTGATGAGCAGTTTACTAGAAATCTTGGAAAAATCTTGATATGATAATTTAAAAATAAATTCATGATTATCTTGTATGTGAAATTTCTAGCAAATGGCAGTTGGTGTTACAAGTGCTAGTCTATCTATTTATCAGTGGCATAGTATTTTGTTCTTATTAGTTTGTAAATGTAGTATGTTATGCTCCATATGCAAGTATAACAATGTTATCTATCTACATTGAGTACCAGAGAAAAATAATTAGAATATGTTGGCCATGGAGGGATATGCTCAGGTGCTAGAGCAATATGCAATTCTTGAAGAGCTAGGGGAAAGAAAATAATATCAATTTCACTGATAGATTATACTTATGCACTGTCATTAGATACATTGATGCAAAATAAGATGTAATCAAGTTTTTTATGATTATGTTTTAACTGTTTAGCATATTGTATCAAATTATTTTATTAATTGATTTTATTTTTTTTAAATTATAAATAATGGTTTATAATTATGTTATTATTAAATTTAATATAAAAATTTAAAAATATGTAATTAAATTTTATGTAAAAAATTAAAAATATGAACTAATTTGGAATGAAAATGGCTAGGGATTTTTTTTCCTCGCTAATTTAGCTAAGAATTTTTCCTCGCTATTGAGCTAGAAATTTTTTTCATGCTAATATTGCTAGGGAATATTTTCCTTGTAAATTTTTAGCGATGAGGACTATAGCTTGGGAAATGTTCCGTCATTATTCCGTCATTATATATACAATTTAGCGACGAAAAAAATATAGCTAGGGGATTTTTCCTAGCTATTTGTGATTTTTTTGTAGTGTATCTATCTTCTATCTGTTATTCTTTCTATGTTTCTATCTACCTATCTTATTTCTACCTATCTATAATTCTATTTATATTTATGTCTATATTTTTATATGTTTTATGTCTATCTGTCAATCTATCTATTTGTGTATCTGTCTATGTGTCAATCTGTGTATTTTTCTATCTGTCTATATATCATCTATCAATTGTCTATCTATCTATCTATCAACTATTTATATATCATAATGTGTATCTATAAATGTGTCTTTCTGTCTATCTATCTATCTGTTAATCTATTTATCTATAAATAGTCTATCTATCAATCTATCTGTATATCTATCTATCTATATATCTTTCTTTCTTTCTATCTATATGTTTATTTGTAAATTTGCAATGTGTCTATTTGTCCAACTAACTATTTGTCTATTTGTTTATCTATGCATCTTCTTATCTATCTATCTGGCTATAAACTTATCTACTTATAAATATGTCTATCCATTTATCTATATCTGTTAGTCTGTATATCTTTCTACATGTCTATCGTCTATATGTCTATCTATCTAATTGTCTATCTATCTGTCTGTCAATCTATAACATGTCTATCTATCTACCAATCTATCTATCTATCTAATTATCTATCTATTTTCAATCTGTCTATTTTTCTATCAATCAATCATTCTATCTATCTATCTTTCTTTATATCTATCTATCAATCTATCTAATTATCTGACTATACAATGGATCTAACTATCTAATTATCTATATCTATATATCGATCTATCGATCGATCTATCTATCTATCTATCTCTCTCTCTCCCTCTCCTTCTATCTATTTACCTATATATCAATCTATCAATCCATCAATATATCTATCGATCTTCCTATTTATTTACATATCTATCTATCTTATATTTGTCTATCTTAACTATCTATCTATTTAACTGTCTATTGTCTCCTATCTATCTATCTTTACTATATGTCTATCTATATATAGGTCTATCTATCTATCAATTTATCAATATATCTATCTATTATTCATTCTATGGTATCTATTATATCTATATTCTATCTATATCACTCTAACTAACTATCTATCTAGCTATCTATATATCTATGTATCTTATATATACCCAACTATCTATAAATCTATCTATCTATTAATTTATATATATATATAGATATATATATATATATATCATATATCAATCTATCATTCTATAGGTCTATATATCTATATTTTTATATATCTATCTAACTATCTACCTATCTTTATTTATTTGTATGATCTATTTATTTATCTCTCTTTCTATCTATCTTTCTATTTGTATATCTATCTATCTTTCTACTGTCTATCTATCTATTTGTCTATCTATCTCTCTATCATTCTATCTATGTATCTATCTATATGCGTATCTACCTATCTCCATATATTTATATCTATCTAACTATCAATCTATGTATCAATCTATCTCTATTTCTATCTATGTATCTATCTAGTTGTCTATCTATCTATTTATCAATATATTTATCTATCTAATTGGAAATCTATTTAAATGTCTAAATGCCTATATGTCTTCTATCTAATGTCTATCTATCGGTCTATCTATATATCTATCAATCTATCTATCTAGGTATCTTTCTATCTTTATGTCTATCTATCTATCTAATTGTCTATCTATCTATATATTTGTCTATCTATCTGTCTGTCTGTTTATTTATCTATCTTCCTTTCTATCTATCTATTTATCTATATGTCTATCTATCTAACTATCTATCTATCTTTCTGTCTATCTATCTATCTATCTATTGTCTGTCTATCTATTTATCTATCTTTCTACCTATCTTTCTATCTATCTATATATTTATGTAAATATTTTTATATCAATCTTATGTCTATCTATATATCTATATGTCAATTATATATCTATTTATCTATTTATCTATCTGTTTGTCTATCTTCTATCAGCCTATCTATCTATCTATCTATCTAAATATCTATTTGTCTATCTATCTATCTGTATATCTGGCTATCAAAATATTTGTCTATCTATCTAGCTATCTATCTTCTATCTATCTATTTGTGAATTTGTCTATATGTCTCTTTATCTATCTATATATCTATCTATTTTTCTGTCTAACTATCTATCTATCTATCAATTATCTTTAAATCAATCTATCTATATGTATATATAAATATATATCACATATTTATCTATCTATCTGTCTATGTTTTATCTGTCTATCTATCTATCATCTATCTATCTGTCTGTCTGTCTGTCTATCTATCATTTTATTTGTCTATCTGTCTATGTTTACTTTGATCTAACTATCAATTTGTTTATTTATCATTTTGTCTATCTATCTATTTATCAATCAATCAATCAATATATCTATCTATCTATCTTTTGGTCTATCTATTAATCTGCAGTGTGTCTGTCTATTTATCTATCAATCTATCTACCAATCTATCAATAAGTCAATCAGTCAATTAGTCTATCTTTTTATCAATCTATTTGTATACATATCTACTTATATATGTGTCTATGAGTATATCTAACTATGTGTATATCTATCTTTCTAACTATATTTATATCTATATATCTTCTATCTTCCTATCTAACAACTATATATCTATCTATCTGTCTATCTATCTATCTATGTATCTACTTGTCTATTTGCCAATCTTTTAATATGTTTATCTATCTATCTTACTATCTCTCTATATGTATATCTATTTATTCGTGTATCTATTTGGTTATCTATCTCTTTGTCTATCTATTTATCTAAAAATATATAAATCTATCAATCTATCTATCAATCTATTTGTCTATATATTTATGTGCCTATTTGTCTATGTGTCTATCTATGTATTGATATATCTATCTATCTTTCAATCTGTCTATGTGTCAATATTTCTATCAATCTATCTATCTATCCGACTCTTTATTTATTTGTCTATCTATTTATCTATCTAATTGTCTATCTATCTATATTTCTATCTATCTATCTATATGTCTGTCTATCTATCTGTTTATATGTTTATTTATCTATTTGTCTAACTTTCTATCTATGAGTATGTATATATATATATATATATATATATATATCTATCTAACTTTCTATTTGTCTATTTGTCAATCTTTTAATATGTTAATCAATCAATCTTACTATCTCTCTATATGTATATCTATTTATTCATGTATCTATTTGGCTATCTATCTCTTTGTCTATCTATTTATCTAAAAATATACCAATCTGCCAATCTATCTATCAATCTATTTGTCTATATATTTATGTGTCTATTTATCTATGTGTCTATCTATGTATAGATATATCTATCTAACTTTCAATCTGTCTATGTGTCAATATTTCTATCTATCTATCTAGCCGACTCTCTATTTATTTGTCTATCTATTTATCTATCTAATTTTCTATCTATCTATTTGTCTATGTATCTATATTTCTATCTATCTATCTATATGTCTATCTATCTATCTTTTTATATGTTTATATATCTATCTATCTAACTTTCTATCTATGAGTATATATATATATATCTATCTAAATTTCTATTTTTATATTAATCTAACTATCTATTTGTCTATCTATCTATCTATATATCTCTCTTTATTTCTATCTATCTTTCTATCTTACTATCTATTTGTCTCACTATCTACATATCTATTTATCTATCTATGTGTTTATTTGTCTATCTGTCTATCTATCTATCTATATATCTATTTGTCTATCTATCTGTCTATCTATCTATCTATTTATCTGTTTATCTGTCTATTTGTTTATCTATCTATCTATCTCTCTTTTTATCTATTTATCAATCATTCTATATATCTATCTATTTATCTGTTTATCTGTCTATTTGTTTATCTATCTATCTATCTCTCTTTTTATCTATTTATCAATCATTCTATATACCTATCTATTTATCTATTTTGCTATCTATCTACTTATCTGTGTTTACTATATATGCATCTATCTGTCTGTCTATCTTTCTTTCTATACATCTATCTATCTATATATCTATATATCTATCTATTCGCTTATCTATCTATCTATCTATTTGTCTATGTGTATATCAATCTATATCTCTACATGTCTACATTTCTACATATGTATCTATCTATCTATCTATCCGTCTATCAGTCAAACTATCAATATGTCTATCTGTCTATTTGTCTATCTATTTATTCATTTTTCTATCTATTATTTTGCATGTCTATCTATTTGTCTATTTGTCTATCTATCTAATTGTTTATCTATTAATCTGTCAACCTATCAATCTATAAAACTATCAGTATGTCTATCAATATTTCTATCTATCTGTATATTTGTTATCTATCTCTTCATCTATCTATCTTTCTATCTATGTTTCTATATTACTATCTATCTAACTTTCAATGTAACTATATATCTAATTATATATCTATCTATATGTCTATTAGTCTATCTTTCTATCTTTCTTTCTATCTCCCTGCCTATCTGTGTATTTATTTCTCTAACTTTTTAATTATCTTACTACCTATATACCTATCTATTTGTCTATTAGTCTATCTGTCTATGTGTTTATCTATCTATCTGTCTATCTATATATCTATCTATTGGTTTATATGTCTATCTATCTATCTATCTAGTTAGTTATTTATATATTTGTCTATATATTTATCTATCGATGTATCAATCTTCCTATCCATTTGTATTATAATCTTTCTATCTATCTATTTATCTACCAATTAGTCTATTAGTCTATCTGTATATTTGTCTATCTATATATCTGTAAATCTATCTATCTGTAAATCTATATATCTGTGAATCTATCTATCAATCTATCTATCTGTAAATATATGAATCTATCAATCTATCAATCTATCAATCTATCAATCTGTCTATCTATTTATCTATCAATTTTTCTATATATCTACCTATATATGTGCCTATTTATTTTTTAGAACTATGTGTGCATCTATCTATCTATATATCTATCTAACTAAGTATCTTTCTCTCTATCTAAATTTATATCTCTCTATCTAGCTTTCTAACTTTTTATCTATTTATCTGTCTATCTATCTACATATCTATCTGTCAATCTAATAATATGTAAATATATAAATCTTTCTATCTGTCTATTTGTTTATCTATCTATCTATTTATATATTTATCAGTCTATATCTCTATCTGTGTATTTATCTATCTATTTATTTGTCAATATGTCAATATGTCTATTTATCTATCGTCTATCTATCTTTATATAAATCTATTTATCTTTCTATCTATTATACTTTTTATTTATTTTTTTATCTATCTATATATCAGTCTATATACTACAAGAAAAATCTGATATAGCTAGGGATAATTATCTAGCTAAATGGTATTTTCATCACTAAATGGGATATAACGACGGAATAACAATGGATTAATGATGGATTGGTTCCTTATCTAAAGTGCTCGTTGCTAAAATTTAGTGAGTGAAATTGTTCCTAGCTAAAAATTTAGCGACGCAAAAATCCCTAATTAAAAAAATAATTTTTCTCTCTAAATTAGCAAGTTAATTGAGATTTTCTATTGCTATACCAATATAACGATGGAAGTTTTCCCAAGCTAAAGCGCTCAACGCTAAATATTAGCGACGAAAATAATTCCTAGCTAAATAAATTTAGTGATGGAAAAATCCCTTTATAGAATAATTTCTTCCATTGCCGCTGCTGCCGCTGTTGCCACTACTGCCACTACTGTCGCTACTGCCATTGCTACTGTTGTTGCCGCCGCCACCGCTACCCCTACTGCGGCTGCTGTGCTGCTGCCCCTGCTGTCGCCACTACGCTGCTGCCATTGATGCTGCCATAGCCGTCACTGCCACTGCTGCCGCTACTACCACTATTGCCGCTACTACCACTATTGCCGCTACTACCACTATTTCCGCTGGTACTACTGCTGACAATAAAAGTATGGTGGGTGATGATGCTTGACTGATGAATTTGAGATTGAGCAAGTTTTTGATGAAGCGGCGAGTTGCTTCTCCCAAAATAGGACCCAATATTCCTCAACCAAAATTACACGACATTACACGAGCATCATCATCATCATCATCATTCTAAGACTTAGTACAATTAGAACCAATCATTACATAATCTAGAGAAAAAAAAACTTATTTATTCATATGTTCGCTTTGTACCATGTGATAATTGCATATCAATAAAATTACAAAGATTTTAAGACCAACCTCTATCTGCCCGGCTGGCTTAGACCAGAAATATCTTTCCAACGCTTTAGAAAAAGTCTAATATCCATTACTTTTATTGCCTGCATCTCTGAGCAATGCACGATGATGTTCGGACCAGCCCGAACAATTATATATTCAAAAGTATGTCTGTGTGTAAATAGGTGTGTACGTCTAATAATATCTACATTTCTACAAATAACTATATGCACCTACTTATGTATATATCGATATATAAGTACGTATATACTATAGTATAAAAGTACGTATATACTGAGTATATACGTATATACTCAGTATATACGTACTTATATACTCAGTATATACGTAGATATATACTTAGTATATATTTACGTTTATACCAAGTATATATGTATGTATATACTATAGTATTATATGTATGTATATATAATTACATAGCATTAGATGACACACACACTTGTACTTTAATGCAAATACACATACCATCAAAGACAACAGAAGAAAATAATACAAGATTTAAAAAAACACGCATATAGGTCTCTCAGGCATGGTCAGCATTTCTCATTCTTTTTTTTTGCTACTCCACGCAGATAGAGAACATTGTTACACCTGCACATGGAGCATAACATACTACATTTACAAACCAATAACTGATAACAAGAAGTCGTAGATCTGAACTACGATGAAACATATCTGCACAAAATAAGAATGTAAAGAACAAACCTGTGTTTGCGTGGAATTAATTATTTGGCTCATCTCATAGCTTTAGAAGCTAAGGTGTTGTTCACAGCACCATAAAGGACCATCCAAGGCTTTTACATACCTATAATAGGCTAAAACTCTACACAAAAATTTTAGGGACACATAAACAGATAACAAATATATAAATATAGCTATTATAGAAATGAACAAACATAAATTAAAGTTAATTGTCATACAGCTTAACAAAAATCTAAAAGATGTCTAGCAATCATGTTTAGAGATAAAAAAAGTATAAAAATAAAATATTTTAGGAATAATAAAGTTAATATATGCTAGTTCTCGTTTTGATAAAGGTGAAATTGGTAAATATGGGACCCATGAATTGGAATTACATAAAATAAAATTTATTCGGTAAAAACCTATCAAATATTACAACTTTTGTCATACATAAGTTCATATATGAGCCTGAGGCCCAAGGGCTCGAATTAGGTAAGAGTACGACCCTTATTTGTATTATACCATATATGAGCCGAACCAACGGACACTCTCATGGTATGTGCTTACATATTTTTGATATTATATCTTTTGCTATTTAATTTCAAGTTAGTGTAATGAATTAGTATTATCCCATATATAATTATATGTTAGGATACATATAGTAAATGTAGTTATAAATAGTTAAATATAGTTAAACATATAGTTATATATTGATATATCCATATAAGTAATTTTAAGTAGATATACATAAATGTATACAAAGTTATAAACAATTATATAGATTTACATATATCTATACATAATTAAAAATAAAGTTATATTTATTTATATAGAGTTTTTTACAGTTATACAAATATTTATATATAGTTATACACACATAGTTAAACATTATGTTGTATGTTTTTATACATATAATTATAAATATAGTTACATGTTGTTATACATATAGTTATACAGATAGTTAAACTTATATTTATACATGTATGTGTATATATTTTTTCATATAATTTCATATATTTTACATATAGTTATGTATAGGTATGGATATACTAAAATATATTTGGTATACTAATATATAAAAATGTATATTAAATATATGTTGCTAATTATATTTTTAAATATAGTTATGTATAATGTTTTTATAGTTATACATATAGTAATATATACTTATTTATAGTTATATCTTATTATACGTATAATATATAAAGTTATAAAAAATTAATAATCGTTAAACATTTAGTTATATATATATATTCATACGAGTAGTTATATTTAGTTATACATAAATATATACAATGTTATAAACAAATATATAGATTTACATATATGTATACATATATGTATATATTGTTAAAATATAGTTATATTTAATTATATAAAGTTTTATTTAGTTTTACAAATATTTATATATAGTTATACACATATAATTAAACATATTGTTATATGTTGTTATACATGTAATTATAAATATAGTTACATGTGGTTATACATATAATTACACATATAGTTATACTTATATTTATACATGTAGGTATATATATTTATTCATATAATATTATATATTTATACATATAGTTATGTATAGGTATAGATAAAGTAAAATACATTTTTATATACTAATAAAAAATGTATATTAAATATAAGTTGTAAATTATATTTTTAAATATAGTTATGCATAAAGCTTTTTATAGTTATACATATAATAAAATACAATTATTTATAGTTATATTTTATTATACATATAGTATATATAGCTATAAATATTTTTATATAGTTAAACATATAGTTATATATAACTATATTCATACAAATAGTTATACATAAATATATAAAGTTATAAATAAATATATAGATTTACAAATATGTATACATAGTTACAAATATAGTTATATTTAATTATATAGAGTGTTATATAGTTATACAAATATTTATATATAGTTATAGTATTTATATATAGGTAAACACATATAGTTAAACCTAATGTTGTATGTATGTAATCATAAATATAGTTACATGTGGATATACATTTAGTTACACATATAGTTATACATATATTTATACATGTTGGTATATATATATATTTTTATATATGTATATATATAGTTATCTATAGGTATATATATGATAAAATACATTTTTATATACTAATATATAAAAATGTATATTAAATATTTGTTGTTAATTATATTTTTAAATATAGTTATGTATAATATTTTATAGTTATGCATATAGTCAAAGACAATTAGTTATAGTTATATGTTCTTATACCTTTGGGATCCAATTGCAAAAAGACACAAAACCGAAAAAAATATTCAGCTTACAACAGATCAGAACAAAGTAAATGCGGTCTTGTGTTTTAGGCATGCAATATATAAATATAAATACAATTTGAAATCCCCTAGAAATAGATGATGACATCAACATAACTTAACAAGACTCAAGCAAAATAGGCAAAGATTCGATCCACATCCAGATATGTCAACAAAGTTTGCCTCATCCTGCTAAATTTGTTTATGACTTGCTGATAATGTAATAGGAAAGCCAATCAAGACCCTCATAGAGGCCCTCACCAAAGGTAGCACAGGTACAATGAATGTGCCAATGGTGTTGGAGAAGAGAGTGAAGTACTATCTTGTCAGAAATTTCATCTGCTTTTATCGCATTGTGAAGATCTTGCTTATTGGAAAACACTAGCAAAACTGCATTTCAAATCTTTTCTTCATTTAGCATCCTATGCAACTCATCTTTGCCTTCAACAACTTGATCTCTATCATTGCTGTCCTCCACAAATATGAGACATTAGGTATTTTGCAAGTAATTCCTTTGAGTAAGGGCATTTCTTGTCTTAACCCCCAACATCTCACATAGTGAAATTGATGTTTTTGTATTCAACAGTCTCTACATTAAAGACAATAGTAGGAATTGTGGTTACAATTTCACTGAGCTTCGACTTATACAGAATGGTTGTCTTACCGCCAGCATCAAGACCTAGCATCAAAATCCTCATCTCCTTGTTGGTAAACAGCCTACTGTTGAACAACTTTGTGAATGTCAACCCCATTTCTTCCACTAAATCTTAATCCCTTTGTCATATGGCAGTAAAGAGCTCTGATAAGAGAAAGAAACAAAATCAATTAACCTCAAGAGATGGTCACCAGAGAGGGAGTACAACCTCTATAGTATATATAATTAAATATAGAGTTATATATAGTTAAACATATAATTATATATAGATATATTCATACAAGTAGTTATAAGTAGTTATACAATAATATATACAAAGTTATAAATAAATATATAGATTTAAATATATGAATACATATATGTATCCATAGATTCAAATATAGTTATATTTAATTATATAGAGTATTACATAGTATTACATAGTTACATAGTATACACACACACACACACACATTTATACCTCCATATACGTCACTATACATTATATATCAACATACACATTTTTGTAATTTTGTATATATTTACATATGTGTCTACATTTTTAAAGTTGTGTGTATGGATATACTACTGTATATACATACTTGTAAATATATTTACATTATATAAATACATTTTTAAAGCTGTATACACATATGTAAATATATTTACATATATTTACATATCTGTCTATGTTATATATCAACATAAAAGTATATACATACTTGTATGTATGGATATACTACTGTACACCCACACAAACACACACATATACCTATATACAAAATATATTTTTTAAGTTACACACGAAACTATTATATATATATATATATATATGTTTGTGTGTGTGTTTGTATGTGTGTGTGTTTAAATGTATTTAAAATTTTTTGATTTTGAAAATTTAATTAAAATAAAATATTATATATTGTACACAATTTATAAAATATTGTAAATTCTTTATATTTAAAACAAATATTTGTGTGTGCGTGTGTAAGAGGGTGTTTATGTGTGTGTGTGTGTGTGATATATATATTAAAGCGTATAATAAAATTATGAATTAAATATATGAGCTATTTTATTCAAATAGTTGTTTTTTTAATATTTATATTAAAATAACTATCATTATACTCATATAAATAAATGAAGTCGACATATTTGTAAATTATTTTATTTTTACAATTATGTTAAAAATGAAAATATAGTTCTTAAATAGATAATAACATTTTTCTTTTTCTATATAATTTTTTTATTAAAATATTAATGTCTATGATAAATTTTATTATGTAAAAAAATTTTATTTTTAAAGTTTTATCTTTGTAAATTGAAACTACATCACATATATATTTTAGAAATTTTTTATAATATTTATTACACAAATATATTATTATTTGTTCTAAAATTTACAAATGAATTTTGACAAATGAACATTTTATTATAAATCAATTTTAGTTAAATGATATTTAGTGAAACATAAATACAAACCCTAAACATATTAAATCATAATGATTTATAAAAACATATAAAAATACAATAAAAACACATTTAAGGTTGAAAAATTTAAATTTAAGTTCGTAAAATATAAGAAAATATGATAAAGATTTATTCAATGTCCAAAAAAACATGTATGAATGAGATGAATGATATGAATGGATATTAAGTTTCCAAAGCATGTAGTTATAAATGTTGTAGATGTAGTTATTTTTAGTTTTTCATGTAATTATATATATTTAGACATATGGCTTTATATAGGTATTGTTGTAGATAATACATTTATATATAGTAATATGTTGATATACATATTGATAAATACATTTATATTATATTATATATATATATATATATATGTATATAATATATGTTATATGTCTATATATATATATATATATATATATATATATATATATATATCTATCTATCTATCTATCTATATATCTGAATATCTATCTAACTGTCTATCTATCTATCTATCTATTTGTTGATCTGCCAATTTATGTATCTTTTAATCTATCTTTATTTGTATCTGTCTATATGTATATTTTTCTATATATATATATATATATATATCTGTCTAATTATTTATCTATATGTTTGTGTAAATATATATCTATTTATTTGTCTATCCATCGATCTATCTATTTGTATATCTATCTATCTATCTCACTTTCTCTTTATCTATCTATCTATTAATTTATATATCTATTTATCTTTCTATCTATTAATTCGTCTATATGTCTATCTATCTATCTTTTTGTCTATCTATATATCTATATATATATATCTATCTATCGATCTCTCTTTATCTATCTATCTACCTACCTACCTATCTATTTATTTATATGTCTATTTATCATTCAATCTATTTATCTACCTAATTGTCTATCTTTCGATCTATCTATCTATTTGTCAATCAATCTATTAGTGTATTTGTGTATCTATCAATATGTTTATCTATTTATATGTATATTATCTATCTGTCTATTTGTCTACCTATCAATCTATATATCTATCTATGTATCTAAAGTCTATTTGTCTATCTATCAATAGTCTATCTATCAATCAATATATATATATATATATATATCTGTCTATATTTCATCCTATCTATATGTCTTTCTGTCTATCTACATGTCTATCTAAATGTCAAGCTCTCCATCTTTTAATCTCACTTTCTTATGATTTATCTAACTATCTATCTATCTATTCATCTATATGTCAATCTATCTATCAATCTATCTATTTTTTTATATGTATATCTATCAATATGTTAATTTTTATATCTGTCGAACTCTCTTTTTGTATATTTGTTATCTCTCTATCTATCTATCTATCTAACTATTAATATATTTATACATCTATCTAACTATCTATCTATTTATCTATATGTCAGTCTATGTATCTATCAATCTGTCTTTATTTGTATCAATCTATCTATTTATCTATCTATTTTTCAATCTGTATATATATATATATATTTCTCTATCACTCTCTCACTCTCTCACTCTCTCTATCTTCAATCTCTCTAACTATCAATCTATCTTTGTGTGTAATTCTTCTTTATTTATTTATCTATCTATCCATCTATTTGTCAACTTGTATATCTATTTATATCTATCTATCTAACTTACTTTCTCACTTTATCTCTATCTCTTTATCCATCAATGTGTATATATCTATCAATCTATCTGTCTATCTATCTATCTATCTATCTTATATCTATCTATTTATATATCTATCTATCTGTATATATATAGTTCTGTCTACTTGTATATCTGAATATTTATCATTTAGTATATCTAAAAATCTTTCTATCTTTTGTCTATTTATCTATTTATCTATCTATCTAAATATCAATCTATCTATATATCAATCTATTTATCTAACTATGTACATTTCTATCTAAATATCTATCTATTCGTCTATCGAAAAATATTTCTATCTATTTGTCTATCTATCTATTTGTCTATCTATCTATCTAATTATTTATATATCTATCATTCTACTTATCTATCTATGTATCTATCCCTCTACTCATATCTTTATATCATTATCTGTCAATCTCTCTAAATTGAACATCTCTATATATGTCTATTTATCTATCTATATATATGTCTATCGGTCTATCTATCTATATATCTATCTATCATACTTGCAATCTATGTATTTGTCTACTTCTCTATCTATCAATATATCTATCTATTTGACTTGGTATCTTTATATATATATGTCTAACTATCTTTCTATGTATCTATCTATTGTCTGTCTTTCTATCTATCTATCTATATGTCTATTTATCCATGTGTATACCTATCTATCTATTTGATTATCTATCTTTCTATCTAGTTATTTATCTATCTATCTAACTATCTATATTTCAATGTATCTATCTATTTCTCAATGTGTCTATTTATATATTTGTCGATATGTTTATCTATCTATTTATCAATTTATTTATCAATTTATTTATCAATATATTTGGTTATTATTCTATCTTTTTATCTCTCTATATCTATCTGAATCTAACTATCTGTCTATATATCTATCTATCATTCTATCTATAAATATATTTATTTGTGTATCTGTCTATTATTCTTTAAATGTACCTATCTATTTGTCTATCTATCATCTGTCAATATTTTTATTGTTTATCTTTCTATCTATCTATCTCTGTATATATATCTATCTATCTTTCTATATCTTTATCTAACAAAATATCTACCTATCTATATATCTAATTGTCCTTCTAAATCGATCGATCTATCTGATACATCTAACAATCTTTTATCACTCTATCTGCCTATCTATCTATCTCATCTTTATCTATATCAATTAGTCTATTTATCTATATGTCTATTTATATCTACATGTCTATTTATATGTCTATTTATCTATATGTCTATTTGATATCTATCTATTATCTATAGTCTATTTGTGGTATCAATCTATTAATCTCTATATTTGTATACATATCTATCTATCTATATATCTATCCTATCTATATGTCTTCCTGTCTATCTATCTATTTTTCTATATGTCTAGCTTTCCATTTTTCAATCAAACAATCTTTTGATAATATAACTATCTATTTGTTATTTTTCTCTATGTCTATCTATCTATTTGTCTATTTTTCTATCTTTTTATCTCTCTCTTGGTCTATATTTATATCTATCTAAATGTATATTTCTATCTTTTATTCTATCTATGTATATGTCAATATATATGTCTATCTTTCTATATATATGTTTTCTGTATATATATATATATGTTTTGTCTATATATATATATATATATATATATATATGTTTTGTGTCTGTATATATATATATATATGTATATATATATATCTATCTATCTATCTGTATATCTTTTTATTTGTCTATTTATTAATCTATGTATCTATCAAACAATCTTTTATTGTATCTGTCTATCTATCTATCAAACTATTTGTCTTTTCTATCTATTTATCTATTTATCTATTTGTCTATATATAAATATATATAACTATAACTATCTATCTATTTATTTATCCATCGTTCTATTTGTCTATCTAACTAAATACCCGTCAATCAATCTATATGTCTATTTGTCTATGTGTTATCTATCTATCTGTCTTTTTTCTGTCCATCTATCTATCAGTATATGTTTTTATTTGACTATTTTTCAATCTATTTATCAGCCAAATTTTCTATTTGTCTAGCTATCTATCTATATCTATCTATCTATTTATTTGTTTGTCTATATGTCTATTTATCTATCTATCTATCATTCGCTCTATCTATCATTCTATCTGTCTAACTATTATACTATCTGTGTCTATCTATCTATCTATCTATTTATATATTTATCTATTTGTCTACCTATTTATCTATCTCTCAATCTCTCAATCTCTCAACACACTATCTATCAATCTGTCTATGTCTATCTATTTATTTGTCTATCTGTCTATCTATCAATATGTCTATCTAAATATCTTACTAATTATCTATCTGAATATCTGACTATTATCTATTTGAATATCTATCTATAAGTATATATATATATATAGATATATATATTATATACTTATGAATTTTATCTATCTATAAATAATATAT